>LKNJ01001405.1:0-68506 GCA_002120245.1 Maccullochella peelii | reverse complement strand
CGTTTGACCTCTGTCATTGCCAACAAAGGGTATATAACAAAGTACTGAGATGAACTTTTGTTATTGATTTATACTTATTTTCCACCATAATTTGCAAATAAGTTCTTTAAAAATCCTACAATGTGATTGTCTGGATTTTTTTTTTCTCATTTTGTCTCTCACAGTTGAGGTATACCTATGATGAAAATTGGAGACCTCTCTCATCTTTTAAGTGGGAGAANGTTTGGAGGAGAAAGAATGCTGAGTTGCATCCAAAGAACACCATACCTACTGTGAAGCATGGGGGTGGAAACATCATGCTTTGGGGCTGTTTTTCTGCAAAGGGACCAGGACGACTGATCCGTGTAAAGGAAAGAATGAATGGGGCCATGTATCGTGAGATTTTGAGTGAAAACCTCCTTCCATCAGCAAGGGCATTGAAGATGAGACGTGGCTGGGTCTTTCAGCATGACAATGATCCCAAACACACCGCCCGGGCAACGAAGGAGTGGCTTCGTAAGAAGCATTTCAAGGTCCTGGAGTGGCCTAGCCAGTCTCCAGATCTCAACCCCATAGAAAATCTTTGGAGGGAGTTGAAAGTCCGTGTTGCCCAGCGACAGCCCCAAAACATCACTGCTCTAGAGGAGATCTGCATGGAGGAATGGGCCAAAATACCAGCAACAGTGTGTGAAAACCTTGTGAAGACTTACAGAAAACGTTTGACCTCTGTCATTGCCAACAAAGGGTATATAACAAAGTACTGAGATGAACTGTTGTTATTGACCAAATACGTATTTTCCACCATAATTTGCAAATAAATTCTTTAAGAATCCTACAATGTGATTTTCTGGATTTTTTTGTTTCTCATTTTGTCTCTCATAGTTGAGGTATACCTATGATAAAAATTGGAGACCTCTCTCATCTTTTAAGTGGGAGAATTTGCACAATTGGTGGGTGACTAAATACTTTTTTGCCCCACTGTATTTACAGTAATCGCCACGGCTGGTTATAGATCCCCGGGGGGAAATTCCTTCGTTAGCCTACAGCAGCAGCCAATAAAAATATAATATAAATAAAAACTATACAACAATTTGCAACGTACTGTGTGCAACATTTGAGTCAAGACAGTGTCGCAATGAAGAGTGCAAATACTGTGACAGACTATGCGACACAGATGTAGACAACAAAAATACCATACAGTACAGAGCATTGAACACAGTGTAACAAAAGACACCGTTAAACAAGTTAAGGTAGACACCGGAAAACAAGTTGGGGAGAGTGAGTGAATTTAGCCTGGATGTCACAGAGAGGCATTGAACAGTCTAACAGCTGCAGCCAGGAAGGACCTCCTGTAGTGCTCCTTGTGGCACCGCAGGTTGATCAGCCTGGAGCTGAAGGTGCTCTGCAAGTCCATCACCATGTTGCGAAGTGGGTGAGAGACATTGTCCATTACTGCAATGAGTTTAGACAGTGTCCTTGCCTCCGCCACCTCTAGGGAGCCAGTCTATGAGCTGTTTGGGTAGCATTCAAAGAGATCATCCAAACACACATCTCAGAACACTGCCACCTTCCTACCACTGCAGACACCTCTTCCTAAAACACCATCTCACTGTTATTGAAGGGCTTTCATTCTTTTATTAGTGTTAAACCACTCAACTACATGAACTCAAACCAACATGACAGCTGACAACACACATACACACACTCAGTCTGACCTCAGCAGCAAGAACGTGTTTACCATGTGACAAAATGTAGAAGTAAGACAGTGGTGTTTCATCTTATGTCCTGTATGTAAAGCTGGGGGTTAGCTAGGGGTTTTGCAATAATAGAGTCTGTGACTAGAGAGAAAAGAGGAAGAAGCCATACAGGGAGAAAAAGCTTGGTATTTCACAGAAGTAAAAGTTAAGATGGCATGCTGCAAGTTTCTTGGTTAGCTTACGATGACATTAACACTTCTAGATTACTCATAGTGACGCAGTTGGACTTTTTGCTCGAAAACACATGGAAGGTCAAGAGAGGTCATGTGTTCACCCATTACTACCCTAGCAATCTGTCACTTTAAAGGTACAGGTCAAAATGTTGGAAAATACTTATTTATTATGTATTAGAAGTTAGATTCAAAGACCTATACCACTCTCATGTCTGTTCTTTAAAGCAACAATTCAACGTTTTGGGAAATACACTTATTCGCTGAGAGTTAGATAGTTAGATGCAGAGATCAGATTGATACCACTCTTGTATCTGTCCAGTAAATATAAGGCAATAGTGAGCAGATGGTTAGCTTAGCTTAGCATAATGGCCTGAAACAGGGGGAAACTAGCCTGGCTCTGTGAAAAGATAACAAAATTTGCCTACCAGCAGCTCTTAAGCACAGAAATGTAAAAATGACAAGTTGTGGTTTCACAAGGAGTTAAGTTCTTTAACTATTTGTTGTACTTGTGTGCTATTTCTAATTTAGCTAACTGTGTCCCCTTTTTCCAGTCTTTAAGCTAATCATTTACGGCTGTAGATCTGTACTTAACGCACAATTTTTTTTAAATGATGGCAGCATTTTTTCAGGCTGGACTCATTGTAGCTTTATTAATATAAAACACTTTATAAAGGCAAACATATTATCAATAAACATACATTTTTCAGTTTACACAGTCATGATATGGATTCCTCTTAACAATAAGTTTACTGAGTCCTATGTGTGAAGATTGTTACTACCCTTACTCACTACCCTGTTTCTCTTTTTTAAGGCCTTGTCCTTTTTTGCTAACTTTATTTTACTTACATAGGGAATAACAAATGGCCATTGAAGGTGCTGTGGTTATTCAAATTATCAAATATCCAGGTATTTTGCCGGAGTGTCATGTACACATGGTCTCCCACTTCAAGTTGTAGAGTCATGCCATTGGTTGCTGTCTCGTAACGGCTTCCAGCTGCATGGTTGAACACAGTAACCATCTGCACTCCATTCTTCATCAGTCGCAGCCCCATTGGTCTAGATGATGTATTATGGCCAGAGAAGCTGAAGTAATAGACTCCTTTGACTGGAGCGGTGAAAATACCTGGGGATGATCAACAGAGTTACATCACACACCACTTTAAGTACAGTAGCTGTTGTGCTTTCCATTTTATCCAAATGAACCCATATACAGTATGTATGTAAGTTTACCTGTAGCAGGGTTGTATGCGCCTGTGTTTGAGTAGACATTCTTGTAAGTCAGTGTGATCTCAGCGCTAAAAGGTCCAATATTTCCAACATTACCAATAGATGCTCCAAAAGCCACCCGGTTACCTTGAGAGGTTACATGAAAACAGGAAGTTATTATAATCTTTATTTTGGTTAACTAAACCAGAACCAACTTGAAAACAATAAAAACGGTACATACACAAAGACAGAGTAAAAACCTGTAGCTTAGTTACCTTGGATCTCTCTCTTCAGATCCTCTAATTGTTTCTCAGTGTTTTTCAGTTTGGCCTCCAGTTCTCTTAAGATGGCAGCAAATTGGCGATATGCTGTTATGTCAGCAGCACTGGGAGAAGCTGGCTTGATGTTGGCAATCTTTATGCTATTATCTTCTGCTGCTCGGTGATCCAGCTGCTGAACCTCAGCCACACTCAGGTAGAAGAGGGATACAGTTAACACAGCCACTGAGGTCTTCATCTTTCAATAACTTCTGTTTGTCTTGATCAGCTCTCCCCACTCTGCTTTATATACCACATGAAGAAGGAAATACTCTTGAATTTACCAGAAATCCTACCAGTTTTATCACCCTTGGTCAATAAAACCACAGATCATTATTTACAATTTCCAGCCAGCCTTAAGATTGTACATAATAATCTGTGGTTTTATTGACCAAAGGTTGATAAAACAATAACCGAAGAAACTTTTGGCTAGCTAGCAAACTTTCATATTGCTGATAAGAATTTGTTTGTTGTGGTCCATCATTTCAGGATTTCTGGTAAATTCAAGAGTATTTCCTTGAATTCCTTATTATTTACAATCTTAAGGCATCTGGCCTGGGAACGCCTTGGGATCCCCCAGGAGGAACTGGAAAGCATTGCTGGGGAGAGGGACGTCTGGACAACCCTGCTTAGCCTCTGCCACCGCAACCCGGCCCCGGATAAGAGGAAGAAAATGGATGGATGGATGGAGGCTGGCTGGATATTTCTATATTTTTGTTAATTCCCATGAACATACTTACACCAATAATTAATAAAAGTGTTATCATAATAAAGTGTTATCTTTGCAGCCAATTGCTGATCTGCATTTACCAGAAAATGAAAAGCTGCTTCTCCAGCAGTGCAGGGCCGCAAGACAAGTACTTTTCTTTGCTCATGATCCCATATAAACAATATAATGAGGATATTCTTTGATTTATTGTTTCTTTTGCCTTTACATCTACTAAGCCTTTAAAATGTAAACACTTTAATGGTGGTGTTTGCTTCACAATAGCTTCAAAGTCTGAACAAAACATAAAGCAAATACATTAAGCAAAATTAGAGAGTATACATGAATACAGATAAATGTTTACCACAAACCGAGAGTCAACAGTAACAATGCCGATCTTTGAGACTAAGCCAAGGCATTTGCATGTGATTGACCGCAGAGGCCTTCCACTTTGAGGGTCTGATTTTTCTAGCAGTGTTGCCTTGCTGCCTGCAGGAGTCAGATTGTGTATGGATGTGGATGAGTCACTCTGGTCTTGGAGGGAACAGTGAAGAAAATACCTCACATATCCAGGGACTGAAATAGACTAAATGCTCTGCGTCTGCCTCTCACACTGCACACTGAGTGGGAGGACAGAGAAGACACACAGAGGTGCTCTCAGCTCCTCCACATTCATCCAACATCTTATCTCCATTTTCAGCCCATATATACTCATACGCTTAGGCCTGTGAATGAGCGATGTGTGTTCCTGTTGCTTGGTGTGTGTGCGTTTAGATGCATCCACTTCCATCTTTATGATTGTTTCTGCGAGACTGTGTGTTCCTTTTCTGGATAAGCAAAGTACAAAATATACAAAGACTCTTCAGGCCTGATACTGTGTGAGAATATAAAACTGAATTTTTCTTTGGATCTGCCTGCTGTATCCTCTCTGTTCACAAGAGGGCAGGCAGGTACAACTGACCAAGAGAGAAGCGGGTGCCCATGTGTAACTTTGTATGTAAGATATACTCTATGTACATGCTCTTTATACTATATGTACATTTTGGGATAATTGGATTTTTTACCACTATAAATGACCACTCACCCTCAAATCATGCAGGCAACAATACAGTAAGTAATGTGGAGTTAATAAAATCAGTGTATTTTTGATATTTTACTGTTTAAAATATAAAACCGGGTCTTTGAAAGCTGTTTGCAAAGCTTTTTAAAAATACATTATTATTAATCACTGAAGAGCACCAATAGCTCAGGGAAAGGCAAATACATTTCAATAATGAGACATATGGTTGCATGAAAACACCAGCATAAAATAAGTGACAGCAATGTGTGACATGATCTATCAATAAAAAATCTGTCTAGCAGATCAAATAGAAAAATGTATCCATTGAAAGCTTTGATTTTACCCTGCTAAAAGGCCTAAACATGCAGACCTATGATGCCTTTTTGACATGATGCCTGTGACATGCTAAAGCATAGTGTAACAGCAGCACAAATAAAGTAGTCAGTGAATTGATTAAGTAATGTCAGTTCCACAGCAATAGTTATCTGAAGTTTGCTAACATTAGCCACCATAAGCTACTGGTCATACCAGACCATATAAGCCTGTGTAGCAGCAAAACCTTTGAGTTTATTGAACTGAGCAAGGGTGTGTTTTATGGCTTTTGAATTTACTTTTACTTTTTTTTTACTTTTCATTTGTAAGAGGAAGTTTGTGCCATTTCTCCTTTTAAAAGTGACGTAGTCTCACTTTAATAACTAAAATACATAGCAAAAGGTGTTTAATAATGGGGATATTTATAACTCCACACAGGCATACTTGTGGTCAGTTACATAGCATCCACTCAGTGTATTCTTATTACTGTTTCCTGGCTCATTGCCACATTACCAACAATGACCTTGTGCTGGTGGTAGTACACCTTGAGTTTCCTCTTCATATGTGAAGAAAACGATCCTGGTATCTGTGTCCTCACAATAGATAAACATCTTGTTCATACATGATTTAATCATTTGCTTTAAGGAAATGTTACCAGAGCAGACTTGGTGGATCAGATTCTCTTCTCAGCTGCAACTTGAATTGGCTGCACATACAACAGATGTATCAGGAAGATATTTCTGACAAGTAGACAGAAATATCCCCCTGGCTTTGTTCGGCTAGCCTCACAGACAAGCAGGCTTCTCTCGCTGGAGCCACCGGGAGATCAAACAAAAGCTGCCTTTGTCTTTTAATTTGTCAGTCATCTAAGAATAAAGTTGATATCACAGGTATGAGCCACAGAGATGGTTCTCCCCCCCTCTGCGTTATCTCCTTTCATATTGTTAGTATGTTCATTTTATTTGTCTGCATCTGCACCTGTTTGTCCGGCTGTCTTGGCTTTGTTTATGCACATGCAAACTTTGTTTGATATATCTATAGAAATTGTGTCAGAGTATTACAATAAATTACTCTGTAGTCCTTAGGCATGACAAAAACTCTTCAGCAAACAAATACAGATATCCTCTGTGGTCCCACATGACCACAGAGGCATTGCATTGTACTTACATGGAGATGTTTTTAGGTCAGATTTCCTCCACAGGAGGACTAAATATACTGAAAAGGATTTGCTAACAAAAGAAAGTGTCCCCTCAGCCTGTGGGAGACAAGGTTGATCCAAACATGTATCTCAAGGCAGCCTGCAGTGAGATCTCCATGCCCAGGCAGAGAGGGGGGCCGAGGCTGGATCGCTGCCCCAGTTCCAACCAGCAGAGGCAGGGGGCAGGAACCAGGGTGTACCCCTCAAGCCCCACCAGCTGCCTTCCAGGAAGCTTCGAAGCCAGCAGACCTCGAGAGCAGCAGAGTTTGGAGGAGCTTCTTCATGTACACGGCCATTTTTTTCAAGCATCCACCCAACCTAGTGTCAGCATGGTCTACAGGTAGGATATTATGTTCTGAAAAGGGTGCATGCACTCAAAACTTCTAATAGATTTAGTACATTCAGATAAATTCCATAAATTCAGGCCAGTATCTTATATAATGACAGAGAGCTTGTAGAAGGAGATTTACAGCACACAAGTTATTCCTCCTACTTTGAATCATTTTGGCTTATCATGTTGATTCTGCTGAACAAACTGTGATTTTTTTTATCTGCTCAAGGGTAAATGTGAATTTGGCCCAGTCAGGTTAAACAGCGGCCTGCTTGTCAATTCACTCCAACTTATAAACCACTGGAAGTAAGAATTAAAGTTTAACTCTACCCAATCCCTGTCCTGTTAAATAGCCTACCTAATGCTTTCATCATCTCCTGATAAGGCAGAGTCCTTCTTAGCACAGTGAGACCCAGCACTAATTCCCCTCTGCAATTAGACATGACGTTTAAGGTACATGAGGCCACCATTAGACATGCTGCTATGTCTTCAGTGGCTTCGGCAGGTTTCACTACTGTGCAAAGACTGAGGATTTGAATAAGCAATGAAGTATAGGGCTAACGTTTGAGTTGATTCATACTAAAGCAGGCAGAGAGTGAGCTGTGAGCAGTAATGATCAGATATATCATTAAATGGAGTGAAATTTGCCAGAATTGCTGTGCGTCTCTGAAATGTGACAATTTTCAGTGAGAAGCAGAAGAGATTTTGGGCTGGTGTATCAAATTATTTGCCAGTCCAATTATCTTTTTCTCTTTCTGGGTTCACAGTATATTGTATATGATACTGAATCCTAATTCTACCTCATATATGATCATGTGCATGTGAAGAATAATAACTGGAAAATAAGAGTGCGACAGTTAGAACCACATACCGTTTATTTGGATTTTATCTTGACTGTGTGATGTCAAGAGCATGAAATACATTTTTAACGATGATGTCTTATAATGATCATTTGTTTATATTGACATTTAAGAAAATACACTTATTTTCTTTCCAAGTTAGATGAGAGGAATGATACCATTTTCATGCCTTTAAACTAAATATGAAGCAACGTTGAGGAGACTGTTAGCTTAACTTAGCATAAAGTCTGGGAGCAGAGGGAAACAGCTAGCCTGGCTCTGTCAAAGCTACCAAAAGAAATCTGTGGAGCAATGACCTTGTTAATGTTAATGACCTTCTGGACCATATCTTGGCTGGGAACCTACATTTTTGTTTGTATATAGATTAAACTAAAGAGGTATAACATGTAAATTAGTGCACTTGAGGTGCTGGTTAGGTGGATCTTTTTTTAACCTTTGGACAGAGGTAGGCTAGCTGTTTCCCTCTGTTACAGTCTTTGAGCTACGCTAAATTAGCCAGCTGCTGGAGGTAGCTTCATATTTAGCATACAGACGCAAGAGTGCTATCAATCTTATGATCTAACTCTCGGCAAGAAAGCGAATAAGTGTGTTAAGGGGTAGTTGGACTATTTCTTGGCCAAGCACTGTGACTCCTTGTTGTCTTCACATTTTTGTTTGTGTAATTGGAACAAATGAGATATAACCTATTAAGCCAGGCTAGCTGTTTCCCCCTGGTTTCAGTCTAATCGCCTGCTAGCTCTAGCTTCAAACTGAGAGGGGTTTCATTCTTCTCATCTAACTCTAGGCAGGAAAGCAAATAAGCATATTTCTCAAAATGTCAAACTATGTATTTCCCTTTTTTGCACTATGACTATCCTAAAAACCTTACTAATGTTAACCTATTAATGAGGCTGATTTGTACAAAGCGTTGCATCTGCATGGCGCATAACACTGTTAAACTGTGATGCCCAAGATGTATTATATTATTACAAGTGTTATTGAGAATCAAATCCTTTCCCCATTGCATTTAAGATGAGCTGTTACCCTATATAGGCACATTTTGTTCCAATAACACCCAATACATAAAGGCTAAAACTCCAAAGTGAGCCTGTTATTTATCCTAAGGTTGAAATTCTGCAGGTACATAAACATTTCATCAATACTGAATCTATGAACCACTGAGTGCTTCACCATTAGAAATAAAGAGCTCTGCATCCACTTCACTCGATCATTCAATATCCCCACTATGAGGCCATATACCTGCTGGGCAGACACATAAGGTCACTAGGCATGTGTAGGGGTTGTCACAATAAAGATGTCGGCATTCATCAGTGTCACCATATGCAGTGGTTTCAAAATGAGATGAGGTCATGGCAGAAGCTGTCCTGATAATGATGGCTGATGGTGATAATGGGAAATGTCATAATGGTAGTAGTGGAAATGATGATGATAATGGGAATAGTAGTTATGGGGCGATGATGAGGATGACGTGATAATATAAGTAGATGACAAAATTAATGGTTTTGGTGCTGTTGATGAAAGACAGTTTTGGTGATGGTGATGATGATGATGATGATGACGATGACCTTGCATTTACAGTGAAATCCTTCTCATGTTGTTCCCTCCTGTTAGATTTAGAGTTAAGCTTCTTCATTTGTATTTCAGGCATGTTTGCTGGCCCGGAGCGAAATTTGTAGCAATTGATAACTGTGACCATTATGTCTACACTGAGTCAGTAGCACCCTATTAAGGCAGATTAAACAACCAATTCTTCCTCTGTGGTGTCGTACGCACAGTGCATCACAATGACTTGCGATCCCAGTCTAATCTGCAGCATAGGGGAAAGACTATGGACTTGGCGCGAGGGAGAGTGCCGTGTTAAATGGTGATTTAGAGACGGGTCTGAGAGAAAGGAGATAACAGACGGACAGAAGATGTGAGCAAAAAGGGGAATGCAGAGGAAAATACAAAGAGAAAGAAGTGATCAGGCAGCGAGAGAGTGGGACTGCTGCAGCAGTGACGTCACACAAAGCTTGGAAAGGTTTTCCCCCTCATTATCTCTCATTTTCTCAACAGGAGGTTAGTGCTGATAAGGAAAACTATCTATTAGACACTGAATAGCCGTTTCAACATGAGAGTATAATGAGAAACATAAAAATCTTTTAGTCAAGCAGCAGACTGTTTACAGGACTGTAATCATGTGACATGGAATCTAATGTTGCTCAGGGCTTTATTTAAATAGCAGTGGTTATTATGGGTGAATAAAAACACTGTTCTCTGTATGAACAGATGCAGTATTTTGGAGGAACACAGGCAGTACTATCAAGCTATACTGACAGATGTTCCACACTGTGGGAAATCCAGGGTTAGGTTAGAGGTATTTATCAGTCCTCAGTGCTGCGTCACGGTCGCTCATCTATTTCGACATGTGCATACTCTCATGTACCATATGGAGGTTTGTGTCTTAGCAGCAAAGTTTCAGAACTCAATTATAGATTCTTACTGGAGCAATTAAAGCAGAGTGGTTTGCCTCAGGGTATCAGCGTTATCGCCCGTTGGGGATTCCAGCTGAGAGTGTAACAGTTCTAGTTGACGCTTTTGACTGACACACTTTTAAATGGGATCGACAGGGAGGAAGTTGTAGCCTTGGAGGTGCTGGTGACATTAGAAGGCTGTTTGCAACTTTGACCAACTGCGCAGTTACCTCTTCAGAGCGTCGCAGAACAACATGATCAAGCCAAAACAGCGTTTGCCGGCAGGCAAAGAGGCTGTAGAAGATATAGAAATGGCAGCACAACAGAGCTTAAGTTGCTGCTTTTTAGTTTTTCTAAAAGGTTGTGTGATTTAACGGTGCACTCCACTGATTTTATACATCAAGATCAGTTTACTTGTCAGAGGCAGTGCTTCTGGGCCTGTGAAAACAGTTATATAATGTATTCGGTGGCTCTGGGAACTTCTCAAATTCTGCAAAAATAATCCTGATGATGTAATCAGGGTTATTTCAGCTTTGAGGCTTCAAATCCTTAACAGAAAGCCTTTGTTACTCAGGGCATGAGTTTAAAAGACATTTACCAGGCAAGGAAGGTGCCTCTATCAAGTTGCATTATGGGAAATGTAGGATCCTTGGATCGTGACCAGTAGGGACCAAAAGTTAAGATATCTCGCCATATAGCTTGAAAAGACAAAATACAAGTCATGATTTAAATTTCAACTTCAAATCGACACCTGCATCAAAGTCTATAGTGTTCCTATGCATTACAAGCAGTTGAAAAGACATTTAAAGGGTAAAACCTCAACTCCGACACATTACATTTCATCACATAACATATAGTTTCTCAACATATATAAGAATTTGACTGACCATCCTGAGCAATGTCACACCCCCAATTGCTCCTACTGACCCAGAAGCCAACCTCTGCATCGAAAATGACGGGGCCCTGCAGAACTGATTTTTACAAGTGTCTACTGTTATCAAATGCAATCACAAGGATATAAATAAATCTGCGTTGGCCTTGAGGTTCTTGGATGTTCAATGAACCATGAACTCCTGCATTGTCACATTACTGCTCAGTGGGGGAGGAAAGATAAGACGCTGCGCTGCCTGAACACTGGTTTAAACTTTATTTCACTGTGCCACTTACAGTAACATCTGCCTGGAGATGTCAGCGTCAGTGTAGGCCTCCCCTGGTTCTTCTTGGAGACTGTAACTAACTATAATATGCAATTTCTCACAATACAAAACATGACTTACTGGTATGCTATTTGTAGAGGGGTCATAGATTGGAAGTTTGTACTTACTACATGACTGCAGTGGAAAGAAGGCATGCACTGTAATGGCAGACAACAAAAGCAAGTAAAATATCTTATAAGTCGTCACCAGCGAAGTGAAGCGTGTCTGTGATGTTCACATGTAGGTTACTGTAATCAGCCATGTGCCACTTTAACGTCCTACCTCTTTTTCATTTCTTTGAGTAAATGAACACACACACATCAACTCAGCTCCCTTGATTTCCATTCAGAATAAACCTCTATCTTTCTTCCTCTCTCTCTCTCTCTCTCTCTCTCTCTGAGTGTGTGGCGCCATGGTGAAAAACACTGCAGTTCTTTCAGCCAGTCAGTCAGAGCCAGTAGCCTATACACACTGTCGCTCTCCCTCATTCAGTGCCTAGCTCGCTCCCTCTACGCTCAACGCGCGCTGCTCATCGCCTCCTCGCTGCATCTGTCCTCTTCTCCTTGGAGTGAGGTACCATGCATCCTCCTTTCTCCTCCTCCTCCTCCTCCTCTTCCTCCTCCTCCTCCTCTCCACTTGTCCGTTACCATTCTAGGATCCCTTTATCAAACAGAGCATTCTTGCTGCAAAGCCTGGGACCATAAAAGCTGTGTTACTTGCTCGAAGACTTTGGAGACGGGACAAGGCTGTTTGCCAGGTCTGAGGACAGCTGCTGGAAACGCTACTGCTGGTGCTGCTTCTGTTGAGATGCGGATCTTTGCGGGACCTCTGCTTGCTGTGTAACACCACTTGATTCCTCTCAAAGTAGCAAGAGGGCACACATCAATCAAGAATCTCATCCTGCCTCATCCTTGCTTCTCAGAGAGCACTGACAACTCACTGTGTGTAAGAACTCTTGTATGAGTAAAGATTTGATTGCGTGTAAGTGGAAGCAAATGCAGCTGTTCGCTAGAGAAGATTTGTGAGTGTAAAATATTTATTTGCAAGCGTTTGCTTTTCTGTGAAAGCATGACCTTATTTTTAAGATGTGTGACGGGAGTGAGAGGGTGTCTGTGATTATGTGTGTGCATGTGTATACAGCGTTGGAAGCACAGTGTGGTGGTGCAGTGTTACTCTCCTCACTCCAGGAGTTTGACTAAAAGGCTTAGCCGCGGTTGGAGGGTGAGAAAGACTCCTCAGACACCTACAACTCCTGACTGCCTGACAAAAAAATGGCATTTAGATATGGACTTTGTAAACAGAAACACATTGATCGGAAATAAGCGAGGGACTGAATTTGACTTGGAAACGGAAAAGTGCACAATACTTTATATAGAATGAGGTGAGGAAGATAAAACAGGACAGACACAGGAAGAGAAAAATGAGATAGAAAGACAGAAAAACTAGGGCAGAATTGCTCTCAGTCTTCATATTACCACGTCGAAGCAGCTTATAGATGTGCGCACAAGACGTTAAGCTGGAGAAAACAGCACGGAAAAAGAGGTTTCAAGATTTTCTCAAGTCAGTCTTCCTTCTGGTTTAGCAGGACATTTTCCTCTTCTCCTCACACCTTTAACCCTCACCCCTCTAACCCCTTTGCAACAAGACACGCTCTCAAGTGCTCTTCTCAATTGGGCGACTCTTTCAGCGACTCATTCAGTACTTCTTCTCTACTCCCCTCCATCTCCATCCTCTCTCATGTTTTCAGGTGGAGTCAGACTGGCACAGGATCCCCGTCTCAACTCCTCACACACTGACCGGGACTGCACTGCTGCTATGTCCGATATTGATGTAATATCAGCTTGAGATTCTTCTCCCTAAAGAAACAGAACAATCTCATGCCTGTGATTTCCATATGAGATTCAGCAGCACCAGGCAGAACTGGCCGGGACCACTGACTTTCAACTTCACATAAGAACAACAAGGACAAAATCTAAGTTGCACTGACAGAAAAAAGACTGTTAAGCACTTTAAGGACACAACCAAAGCCTTGTTTGTCTTAGAGCAGCTCTAGCGGCCTTTCCCAACAGCCATGCAGGTGTCCTTTGCATGTACGGACCACGGGCTGAAGGCCCCACGTAACGGTGAGCACAGCAAGCAGAACGCCACCAGCCCCAACACAGCCAGCCAGGCCCGCGCCCGCTTCCGCACCGTAGCCCTGATAGCTCGCAGCCTGGGCTCCTTCACCCACCGCTACCACCACAACCTCAAGGAGTCCACCGCCAAGCTCACTGGCATGAAGTACCGGTACGTAGACTGATGGTGGAGACTGTGTGATCAAATAGAGTGAGGAAGAAGGAGGAGGTGTTGTTTAGTTTAGTTAGTTTGGTTTTCTCTCCTCTGCCCAGTGTATGCTGTGAAAACCTGCCACAACTCTGAATGTGAGGGGAAGAAAATGAAAATGAATGACAACACAATATGACATGGGAGAAAATGGTAGAAAAAGGATAAAACAAGATACCTAAATGAGAAGAGAGACTACATAAATTAATAGAGCCCTGATGGAGACAATGATGATATATGAGCAGTGACAGGTGATGAGTGGGATGGTGTGTGTGTGTGTGTGTGTGTCTTTGTGTGTGTTTGTGTCAAGATTCAATACAGACATTTTTCCAAGATGCAGATTTATTGGCAACTCTATATCATTTTTCCACAATTAATAGAGTGTGTAGAGAACTAGGGTCTTAAACAGTTTAGGTTGTTTGGGGTGCTTAGAGTTTCAGATATGAGCATGTGAACTGAATTGCTTGCAAGTGCAATTTGAAGAGAGAGACAAGATATTTTGGCGTTGTAATGACAGATAAAAATACAGTAAAGATAATGTTCCTCAGGCACACAGAACGTTTGTATTAAAAGCTTTTTTTAGTCAGGCAAATTGGTTTAAAACGCTTTAGACCTCACAGTGTCTTCATCGTGGCCGAAATGGCAGCAGCAGATTGATTACACCTCAGTATGGACAGTACACTGGAAATAAACATCCATCATATAATTACATGACCAACAAATACAAAGAAACCACCTGTCACAAGGATATTACCATACTAATATCTTCAAAATAAGATACTAAAATGAACCATAATAACCATACAAATCACACAGTTTGATGCAGTCCCATCAACACGTACAAATAAGATAAAAAATACTAATTTGAGATTCTGACTTTGAAGCTGACCAAAAAAGTGTTGCTGAACATCTGTGCCAGCTGTTTGTACTGACAACATCTGTCTCTAAAGAGCTGGTTTGAGGAGTTTGGTGGCAAATGTGAGAGCACAAGTGATGCTGCAGTACAGTATGTACACCATTAAGGCACAGTATGGGAAAATTAAACTAAGCGCTGATTTTTTTTATAGAAAAATCAATCAGAATGACCAGAACAGGTTTAACATAATAAGAATAATATCATTAGGCTATTATTGGTTGGAGTAGTAGTAGTAAAACAATTTGAATGAGAAATAATATTACCAATACAATAGATAAAAACCAATAAAATATATAACTGACATTATGGTGAAATGCACTCAAATCACCCATTACAGTCTGTGCATCTACCGCACCTCACTGTATCAAAGAGTTTGATCAAAGGTTTCTCATGAGCTCGTTCAATACCGCCAGCATCAGTTTAAGACTCCGACCGTGCTACATACAGTTCTCAATAACTGGCCGCGACCGACCGCACAGTACATTTTGGAAAGTGTGACAGTAAAGCCGAGCAGAGCTGTGCAGTCGAGCTCTCCATGTGTGTCTGTGTGGGAGTTGTAACAAGGCCAGGCCAAGTAAACAATGCTCTCTTATCTCGGTGAGTGGGCTCTTAACCCAGACCGCACGAGCAAAATAGTTTCTTTCAAGTCACACTGTTAACTCACCGGAGAGGGTGACATCATCGAAAGAGACACAGAGAGAGCCTGAGAGAAATAGGGGATGATGGGAAGGGATGGAGTTGGGAGGAAGAAGTGAAAGAAAGAAAAAATAAAAAAAGACAGAATTAGAGATTGAATGAAAGAGATAATTGGGGCCCACAGGTCAGTTCACAGAAAAGAGGCAATTAGCAGAATCTCGGAAGATTGGATGCGGAGCAGCTAAATGTGATAAATGTCTGCTCAATCTCATCTCGTTTCCATAACAACATTGAAATGGCCAACCTCAATCTGTTCCCAGTGCCAAACAAGCCTGGTGACTCCATTGTGCTAACTGGTTCAGCATTTACAAAAGATCATTTTCCATTAACCTAGAAGTTAAGAATTTTGAAAAATCTATCGTGTTTTTCAGCTTTTTTTTTGTTACAGATGCAACCAACAAAGATGCTACATTTTTTCCCCTGCTTGGTTCACCGTTGCTTCAGTTTTTCAAAGAGAGGAATTGACACAAACATGTAGCAATACTGATACAGGAATGCAATGCAAAGTGCATGACTTCTTAAATGTGTCTGCTGTTTATTTTGGTTTGTAACATGAAGATTTGCTCATCCTTGTAGCTCCGTCTCAAAACAGGTGGCGGATATTAGCAGTAAAGCTTCCTCCAAGCCTTCAGCAAATCCCCTATTTTCACCACAGAGAAGCAAATATTGGATGAAAAATCTCATCTGTCACATCCCCTTTGTGCTCCCTGTTTGTTGTTACTTTCTGTTCCTCTCTATATATCTCTCTCCTTCGTTTTCCAACCCCCTCTGACTCAAAGCTGGCTGGTTAAAGTAGATATTCGTATTGCTTTGGATGCCATCTGACGGGGAATCGCTTTCTCTTGAGGTGAAGCGAAGTCCACAACTAAATCTGTGTTTACAAACTCTTAGAGCTTATATTAACACAGAGACAAGTGTGTGTGTGTGTGTGTGTGTGTGTGTGTGTGTGTGTGTGTGTTTGTGGGCGTATGCATTGGCACATTGAATTACATACATGAGTGCATGTATGTGCTTGGTTTGTTTGGTTGTCATGGCGATCCAAATATAGTGTAGTTCTAATTCTGGTGTCTCCTAGTTGCAACCTTTCAAGGCTGTTTGACCTCTTAAACTAATATACAAACACATAAACAGCACACACGCAGGCCAAAATATGTGACGTAACAAATCATGCTGTTTTTGTTGGCTTCACAAATTAGACAGATTATTTCTGGTCCTGGTAGGGAGCCCCTGGTCGTCTGGACTGAAGTTCATAACAGTCATTAGGCAGCAGAAAGCCTTTTGAAAGTCCAGGAGGTTCGGGGAAGATTGCGCTTGGTTGGTTCAGAGCTGTGCTGCAGATGGGCATGCAAAAATCCCTTCTGTTGCTCCATTCGGGTGCAGGCTTATCAGTGGCCAGCAGAGAGAGAGGCACCCTCTGCTGCGTATACATCTGTGTGTCGACAGTGTGAGGAATCTAAAAAACAGCCATATAATGTGTTGTTTTTGTGCGCACGAAATAGCCAGAAAATGCGGCATGGTAATTTCAAGATATTCCACACTCACACACAGTCGAGCTGAATGAAAGTTCTGGAGGAAACTGTAGCAGTTTCCGTCCCATTTGTTTGTGCGATGCAGCCCCAGAGCAAATGTCATTCTTGCATTCATGGATGACTCTGCTGTGCCTCTAGCTTGATCCTTTTAATTAAATATCTGTTCCTCTTTTGAGCCACTCTGTTTAAAAAACCAATGGGCTATCAGACCAGCAAAAATACTGGTGTAAGTGAGTTTGGCTTAACACTATCATTTCTCCTGAGTCACCTAAATCGTTGAAAGGGGAGGAAGGATTTCTTCTGCTCATTTTCATTTTCATTGAAAATGAAAAATTACTGAAGACATGCAGTATATTATTGTCAATTGGAAAGTATTTTGTTGTCATTGTAAGGCGTTTAATCATCTCTTTCGTTACAATAGTTTGGCAGGAATGGCATGAAGTCAACAAGAAATCTGCATTTTTTTCTTTGTGACACATATCATTCAGTGTGTATAGACAAGGTATATGGAGGCTCAGCTGATTGAAGATTACACATAAGGCTGCAGCTATAGTGAGGACTGATGCACCCTCTGTCTACTTGTCCTCAGAAAGATAGACAGATTGTTAGGGTCAATGACATTTGTCTGGTCTTGGTTATGTTTTGGTTTAGGTTTTTGTCTTATTTTGAAAAGGTCTTGTCTGTGTTTCCTCTGAGTTCTTGTCTGTTGGTGTTTTCCCTGTATTCCTGCCACCTGTATCTCTGCCAGGATTGCTTTCACCTGGTCCCAGTTACTCACCTGTCTCTAGTTTCCTCGTCAGCTCCACCCTATATATGCCTGTGTGTTCGCTTTGTATCGTGTTGGGTCATTTCCCTCTGTTTGTTGTTCAGAGCTCCATGTCGCTTGTTTTTTGTTTCTCAGTTATTGCTCCATACTCTGAGTTGTTCAACCTCAACCTTCGGACTTATTGTCATGCTGGACTGTACCTGTTTGTTTGTTCTGCTCGCCTGAAACCACAACTCTCAATAAACCTTTAAACCGATCCCACCCTGTGAGTATGTCTGCCTTTGGGTCCACCTCCAACCTCTACGGCCCGGAACCTAACACCGATATCCTGCTGCTGTGGCAGGATGTGCCATAAATCATAATTTGCTTTGCTGTTGCTCTCTGTGTGTTTGTCTTTTGCAGCGTACTTGGACTATGTGTGTGCATACATGCATGTGTGTTTGCATGACTTCATGCATGTCTGCACTCACAAAGCCCATCGTGCTGTTTTCACTGAGAGACACAGTGTTTGGCATTGTGTATGCAGCTTTCTGAGTTGCTGTTTTTCCCCGATTTCTATTATACATCGAAAGCCTTGATCACCCTTCAATAAATGGATGTATTTTATTGAGTTTTTGTCTTGTCCATTCTGCTGTGATGTGTAGTTGTAATAATATGAGCCGGTGTGTTACACACCAGGAGCCCTGTAGCGTAGAGCTCCACTAAAGACCAAACAAGACCCCAAGGAGAAGTATAACTGCCCAATCTCTGTTAAACAGCCAGGACATTCGCATGGACTTTGCATTTTAATTAAAGGTTTTCTGTAAGCATAATGGTTTTATAATGGTGTTGCCTTGCAAATACAATTTTGGTTTTTTCTCCTTAAGTGGCCTCCATAAACAGACTGTAATCACAAAGATAATTGGAAGACAGAAAACACTACTGCGTGTGTATAACAGTAATACTAATACAATAATGACTGTAAATTGCAAAACCATGCTTGTTGTCTGGGCTGAACAAGGCAAAACATCAAATAATCAGATAAACCATACCCTTGAAATCCATCTGAGCCGTCCTCTCCTCTCTTTAAAATTTAGTTTGTCAAATATCACTGAAAACACAAATGTACTTTAAAGAAATGCCATGAGGTCAACAGAAAGCCTGTCTGCATTAGAATATTAAGCATTTATTTTCTATTTTTGTAATCAAACCTGGATTATACAATATAATAATTGCTATGTAGTGTTACATTAACACTGCAATGCAACCTTTTCATCCAGTTTCCTCCAGAATAATTAAAATCCTTGACAAGGCAGTTGAAAATGTTTCATTTTGATGCATACCAGTGAACAGAAACTACATCTAAAAAGATACCGTGACACACTCTCTATCAGTACTGTATGAAGGTTTTCCAGTTATATTTTTTTCCCCACATTGCTAAGCTCTCTGAAATCATTCTGAATCAACCACTCCAGATCTGCCCACATGTTTTTCAATACAGGATCAACCCACAGCCACTAGCTTCCCTCATTTGTCCCTGCCTAAAATACAGTTACTCTGTGTGAGATTCAGATCAGCCACTTGGGTTTTCTCATATGTTTAAATTCTAGTTTGGAAAAAGAAATGTCCAAGCGTTTTGAATAGCCTTCCACAACACAGTAAAAATACATGTGTGTACATGCAAAAGAGTGTTTGTGCTGCATAAAAAAATTTAAACAATGTGGACTTCAGCCCTGTGGAAAAACAAAGCAGAAGTTATGTCCAGACTCTGGCTCGTCATTGCACACTCACACACACGCACACTCACACACACGCACACACACACACACACACACACACCATACAAACATGCGCATTGTGCAGAGCCCTGTAGGGAGCTGGCTGTCATTTCCTATTTCCCATTCTGTGTCATATAGAATGATTTATCTGTAGAGGGCATTTGATCTGCTTAGACTTGGGGCTTGGACTTGCAACTCTGCAAGCCTCAGTCTGTTGCTCTTGGTTTCTCTCTCTATCTGTCTTTGTAGCACTCTCTCTCCTTCTCCTCTCCACCCTCTTCCCTTCTTCTGTCATTGGTGAAGATTCAACCATAAGGCCTGTAGGCTTCATCAGTGACTTTCCCCCCCCCCAGCAACTTGGCTGCAGCCTGTCTTTCATACTTAATCTATTCACTTTTTAACCCCTCAAAATGCTTGATTTAACTTCCCTACTTTCTTCCCACCCACACAGGCCCTGGCTTTGATATATTTACAGTATGACCCGTCTTTCTCCCCTGCACTGAAGTATTTTGATAACAACATTATGCTTGCCATCAGGAGAGCGGTGGGAACTGAGGAGGTGGGTGTTGTCTAATCCCTCCGCCCATTAAGGTTGGCTTGTGTGGGTTTGCTTAGTCTACATTAATCCCTAGCAAGTGAGGAGTTTTGTCTGTTTGCTCACAACCTTGACAAAAGTGTTAGCTGACAAATATTGATTTGAACAATCCAATATCAGGAAACAAACCATAAGTCCCTGGTGTGACTTATAAGTGCTTTCCAGGAATCAAAAAAACATCCTCCCACAGTAAGAGGTCATTCCTCCAAAGATTTAAGCACAATAAATCAGCCAGATGTTTATTTGATATTTTTATTTCAACTGGGGATCCACTAAGAATAGAAAGGGCTACTTGCAGTAGCAGCTCGCAGGATGTTCATAAGTGGTGACATGTTTGTGTGAGGGGGTGTCGTCAAATGACTCATTTGTCATTTTACTTCAAGGCTTCTTTTGGGCACCATCCAAGCATGAGGGGCCGAGCCACACTCACTGGCTTGTAAAGTTGTTTATGTGCAAGTTTGTATAGGCAAGTTGTCCTTTCCTCAGTGTGTTTATTTTACCATTTACAACATATTATATAAAGAACATGTGCCTCTGCATCCTAGCAGCCCTATTTTCTCCCACATACACCCATGCACCCATTTTCCCTTAAACACAAAGTTATTCATGTTCTTTCCTTTGTTGCAAATGACATGCTGTAATCCCCTAAATCACTGGCATCTTTTGCAATGTGCATCTGCTGACACCCACTTTCCAGACCTGGACAGATCTATTAACGAGCTATAGCAGGCTGTGTGGTTAATAATCAGGTATGGCCGATGCTGCTGCTTCCTGACTCCCCAGAAAACACAGGGGACAACAATACAGCAGCGAGGCGGCTTCTCCGCCTGCTGAACGTCAGCTTTGTTTTTCTCCTATCATCAACAAGCCTGCACGCATTTAAAGCTCAAACAATGCAAATGTAGCTTATGGAGGATCTCCAAAAAGAAAGTTAGCAATTTTCCAAGGACAGCCAGCTTCATTTGGAAACGGAAGATGTCTGCAAGCTTGTTTGTTGTGGAGAAAGTGTGCATGAATGAGCCACTGCTAACATGAAAACAGTATCAATGAAGACCCAAGCAAAATGTATGTACAGTTTACAACTAGTCCAGCCATTAAGCAGATGCTTTACCCAGAGTGATTTAATAAATGCAGCAGTGAGCATTCCTCATCATCAACGCGGTTTGTCCTCAGTAACCCCCGACCGAACACACACAGACTCAGTTAGTATCACACTTCTAACCTACAGTACAGCCCTTCCCCCACACTTACATGGATCAGAGCTCCCACTCTATAATACATCAGAGAGACGGAGGATACAATACGCAAACTCCTCCACCATATCAGAGGCAAGAACGCATCCCACGATTTGTGACTGCAGAGAGATCTGTCTCCTAGTTTTCTCCTGTCATGTCATTATCAGTGCCTTAATTTCACAGTACATCAAAGAATCCATACATCTATCGAATCACCCAAAGTGTATATGTAAACGCTTTCATTTATATGTTTTCCTCCTTTATCTTGGCAGCTCAGATGAACTACTGACTCGATGGCTGGTGCTTCCCCATGTTGAACACCTTATTGAATTGGCTGAGGCCACGGTTAGATAGCACGGGCTCGTGCCGTCATCTTGACGGGCACAGGCCATTAGTTGTCAGGCACAAGAAAACGTCTGCAGGCATTTTTTTTGCAGCCTCATTTGTTGTAATGAATAAATGCCTGCAAAACCGAGCAAAAGGCACAATCCCCAGACTATAATTGGAGGTTGTTTGTGTGTCAAGAAATACGTTTTTGGAAATATTCCAAAATAATTAATGGAAATAAAGGTGAAGTGTGTTGTTTGTGATAGTGTCTTTGTGTGTACGTGTGGCCTTGATGATTCTGTCAAATGAACACGTCTCAATTTCACAGCCTTTGCTCCGAATCAGATGACCGTGGCTGCCTTTGCAGGGCTGTTGATCCACCTGTGGTGGCTGGAGGGAGAACAATCTGCTCCTGCTGTTATCGTCAGTGTTAAGTCAAACGCTTGCGCCACATGAGTTCCCCTCTCAGTTGGACTTGATGAGACTTGATGTGACAAAACTGGATGTGAAGTGGAGGGCTGAGACTCTGAGTCAAGGGTGGCAAGAACTCTGATGTCTTAGTTTATCTTCCATGGTGTTAACGAGAGTTGAAAGTGCTGTATTACATTGCCGTAGATCAGCTGGATGTAAATTAACTGTTATCGAGGAGACATATATCAGGAGTTATACTGTTGCTCAGTTAATAGGTAGAGGGATAGGCTACATTAAAAAGCAGAGAAAGAAAGTGTGCATGTGTGAGGAGCTATCTTGAGAAATGCCGATATGATACAACCTCAGTGCAGTGTATTTTGTGGGGAAGACAATAACAGTAAAAAGCCTAAGGACTGAAGTGCTCCCTGCTCTAAGAGGATGTCAGAGGCTCTGAGTATAAGAAGAGGCAATTGAGTGAGGAATGAGGGGGGACAAAGGGCAACACTTGACAAAAAGTAGGCCTAGTGTACCAAACTTCCGCTGCTGCAGTTCAAACAGTAATCAGATTTTTTCGGTTATGAGGAGAATATTTTTCGGGGTCTTTACAGGGCCTTCCTCTGCTTCAGGGAGGGTGGGATCCATGCTGGTGAAATAAATCATCTGTCCTCCCCCGTAATCCCTCCATTCTGATTCGAGATTGCAGGTGTGATAAAGGTGACCCTCACATTCAGTGATTCTCCTCTCGATCAAACATGAGAAGCTACCAGCCATTGTTATTATTAAACCCTGCATACTGCAATTGATTTATATATATATAAAAACTGTATATATTACTGTATATGGTGAGCTCCATGTGTTATTTCATTTCAGTCTCTGAAGTTATGATGTGGAAACAACAGATTTTGGCTTTGTTTAGGCTGAAAATCTTTGTGCATCTAGAGTGAAATACAGGAGCATAGGGATTTCAATCACATTTGACTGACAGCATCTTGAGCCTGAACAACTGATTTTGTTAATCATACTCTGTTTTTCTTCATAGGAACCTGGGGAAATCTGGGTTGCGTGTCTCCTGTCTGGGGCTCGGTGAGTACATTTAATTAGCATTAGAGGCAAATGATGATTTCATAAGCATCGAAGTGCAAACCCACCTCGTCTGTGTGTGTGTGTGTGTGTGTGTGTGTGTATACAGAGAGAGAGAGAGAGAATGTAGAGCCAGCAAAAGAGGCAAGCAGAAGGGGATAGTCTTTTAAATTTCATTATATCATTTCACCCTATTCTAAACGTCATGCATCTTTCATACGTATGGAGAGTCATGAGAGACAACACAAAGCTGTTTGCAGAGTGTTAATATTTTTGCTGTTAATATTTAATCAATAGCACTGATTTCGGCAAACAAGTTGCTCAATTATCAAACATACCAGAGGGTAAACATTCTCACTCATTTTGATAGGACTGATTCATTTTGTTAATCTCTTGTGTGTGTGTGTATGTACTGTGTTGCAGCGTTTGTGTGCCAAGTCGCTTGAAGGGGGTGTGTCTCTGAAGACAAAATAACTTGACAAAGCAAAGGAATGATGCTGCGCTGCCCAGGCCCAGCAGATACTGAAGCACATCTAATGATAAAAAATCAGTGAATGAGTTAGTTAATCATCGCTGTAGTGATTTTTTAAAGATTTAGCCACCACCGCGCATTCAGCAGCAGCAGGGAGGAATAGTTAGTTTCATGCCTCGATATTGGCAAGCCTCAGCCAAGCGTTAGTGCCCTTGAGCAAAACATTGGGTAACACTTTATATTAAGGTACACAAATTAACCATGAACTAGTTGCTTATTAGCATGCATATTAGTATCATATTGGCTCTTTATTAGTCATTATAAAGCACTTATTTATACCTTATTCTGTATGACCATATTCTACAACTACTAGGCCATTAACTAAGAGTTTTCCCTCAATAACCTCCTAATTACTGCTTATTGATAGTAAGTAAGGGAGTTGTTGTACATGAAATACGATCTTAATATGCTTTGCTCAGTATGAGCATTATAAGGTGGTACAGTGAAATGTGGAATGATTATTATAACGATTATTATGCAGTTTTGGTGGTCAAAATCTAAAACTAGATATTAAATTAAACCTTACTTTTTATGTTTTACATTAGATCTAAAGAACAGATTACTGTCAATCCAAACACCAAGATACTTGGACTCAGACACAACTTGTCACTTTGGGATGGACTAAATATACTGTAAGTGTTCCCAGTACAGATCCCTGTGGGACGCCAGTATAAGAGTCGTATTGAGAGCAGGAGATTAAAGATTATGAATATTTATATTTTGTGTTCTGCCATTTAAATATGAATCTATGCATTTAAGAGAAACAGGCAAAATTAATTATTAATTTTTAATTTTCTGTGCATTTTTTATGCAGGTTAATAACAGATGGTTGTGGCAGGGACCTGGGCAGTATGATGGCTCTGCTAACAAGAATATATACACAAACACACACATAATGTACGCACATGCAAGAATTCCCTCACAGGAACAAACATGAAACACCTAAAGCTGCATTGTGTAGAATTTTAGAGTTTCCAACGTTGGCACCCGCCAGTGTTAACATCTAAAAAAGACACTGTGGCAAACATCAATACTCATCACTACCGAACCAATTCTCTCTAGTATTGTCTAGCTTTTGTGCATACAAAAGCTTGCTGTAATCACATAAAAATTCTACACACAGAAGGTTAAACACAAGAGACTCACATGGCAGTCGGCATTTTCACTTTCAGCCTATCAACACTCAACCCTGACATTTGGCTGTGATGGCTTTAGGACGGGGGCGTTTTGTCATGTGTCCATGCCAAAATGTCAAAGTAATAATTAATGCACGACTAAAATGACTTGCGAGTGTGGTTTTACATGCAAAAGGCCTCGTATGTTTTTTGTTTCTTCCAAAACTTTGACTTTGACATTTCCTTCAACAGGCACATGGGTAACATTTGGAGGACAGATCTCTGATGAGGTAAGACATTATGTCAAATCCATCATTCAGCTGTCACAGCTCATGAGCAGATGTTGGCTTTCATTATTTTAGACCCCGCAAATACAACTAGTGACAGTTTACACCCAATTTGTAGCCCCCATGGGAGGAATTTAGTGCAACTGGATATAAAATGGTGTGAGTGTGAGTAGACCACAGTAATCATTCAGGTATCATTTTCCCTGTTAATGGGTGTTAATTCCCTGTTGGCTCTACCAAGGCCAAGTGGTCAGGTCTTATTCCTCCCTGTCACAAGTTATTAAGCAGAAGACCTCCTCCAGTGCCTTGATCCGGCCTTGAAGGGGGGAAAACACTGAATTGGGGACAGCGCATCACTGCCTGATGACCACTGGGACTAACTGACACACAGAGACACAAACAAACTCACCAAAACAAAACAGGAGCCGAGTACAGAAAAAGAAAGTCATCATGACAAAATTTGTCTTCCCATGTACGGCTCTGAATAATCGGCAGGCTGAGGAACTAGGTCAAAATAGTCTGGGAAATATATTGCGCTGTAAACAACTTAAATTAATCTTGTACAATTTTCCTGGTGATGTGTATCTCAACAGATTTCTCCTTGAGCTTCTTTAGGGAATTTCCAGGCCCATCCTTTTTGAAGTGTAATTTGGGTAATATTTATAGTCGTGTATTATACCACTCTGAAGTCCAACTTCCCTTCTCTGTGTCAGGTGGCAGAGCAGCTGATGACTATTGCCTATGAGAGCGGTGTCAACCTGTTTGACACGGCTGAGGTCTACTCCGGGGGGAAGTGAGTGACGTCTCCAATTTGTTATCTATCTCACATCCACAGACCACCTCAGCTCTTTTCTCTATAGGATACGAGATGTTAACAAGGTTTAGCCCCAGACCAGGAATTATTCACTTGAGAAGGCCAAAAATGAAAGGTAGCCGTGACTCTAAAGTGATTTACATAATCATATTCATCACTGGAGGCTCCCTATTATGTTCACAGCTCAATCTAACTTTATAGGCCTGCACTTTGTCTGGGTGAATAATGCGGGACATGCTGTAGCTGTATGGGGATGAAAATTAATTTCAAGGTTTCTGGTTAAATTCAGGCGTACAATGCAAGAGGTGTTTATCCTTTATCTTGTGCTTTTTCTGATTTTTAATCAGGTATTCATGCTGTAGATGTGTGGCAGATAACAGTCACGCTTACAGTACATGCTCTTAGAGAAAAGGCAGCCTGAGATATAATCTCATCATCTCCTTATGTATTTTTTTCTTTACAGAGCAGAGATAATCCTGGGGAACATCATCAAGAAAAAGTGCTGGAGGTAATGTAGAGCCTCTTAAGATTCTAAATGTGTTCCACGAATAGGTTTTAGATTGCGTATGTGCGTATACACTACATAGCCAATTGTGTACAGGCAAACAGGATATGTACCCATATGTTAGCATCTTATTCCAAAGATGCATCCACTCTTCTGAGAAGACTGCAGGGATTTGCTCCCATTCAGCTACAAGAGCATTAGTGAGGTCAGGTACTGATGTTGGGTGATAAAGCCTGGCTCACAGTTGATGTTCCAATTTATCCCAAAGGTGTTGAATGGGGTTGTGAGGTCAGGGCTCTCTGCAAGTCTGTCAAGTTCTTCCACCCAGAAAACCATTTCTTTATGGGCGTCGAATTGTGCATGGGGGCACTGTCATGTTGGAACAGGAAAGGGCCTTCAGGAAACTGTTACCTCAAAGGTGGAAGCACACTGTTGTCTATCACAGTTGTCCCCATCCTTTTTAGCTTGTAACTTAAAATGAAGCGATGTCTACTTCTGACCCCCTGCTCACAGGTTATAGCCTCAGTTTGGACAAGAGTTGTAAAGGTTAAGTTTTGTTTCATTTGAAGTATCCAGTATTCCAGCAACAAAATTAGAGAACAGTCAAAACAAGACTAAGAGTCTACAGACATGCTAGCATCTCTGTGAAGCTGTACTTAGGCACAGTGGTGTTTTAAATGCTAACATCAGAATGCTAACATGCTCACAATGACAATGCTAACATGTTAATGTTTAGCAGGTATAATTTTACCATGTTTGGCGTGTTAGCATGCTAACATTTGCTAATTAGCGCTAAAAACAAAGTACAGCTGAAGCTGGTGGGAATGTCATTCGTTTTGCAGGTATTTGGTAATAAACCAAAGTATTCGACAAACTGACATTTTGAACTGATAATGGTGCTAGCTGAAGGTCAGGGGATCAAAGTTATTACAATT
This sequence comes from Maccullochella peelii, assembly GCA_002120245.1. Lineage (NCBI taxonomy): Eukaryota > Metazoa > Chordata > Actinopteri > Centrarchiformes > Percichthyidae > Maccullochella > Maccullochella peelii. Next base: position 41,136 of record LKNJ01001405.1, on the reverse strand, counting down.
CATCCTCTGGTAGCCATGAATGTCTGTACTAAATGTCATGGCAATCCATCAATATTTGTCATGATATTTCAATAAAAAACAAAATTGTCAACCTGCTGGTTGCGTGAGAGGAAAAGTTAGGAGATGACCAAAGAAATTAGGATTCATTGTCTAGGGACCATGAATGTCTGAACAAATATTTGTGCAAGTCAACCCCAATAGTTGTAGAGATATTTCAGTCTGGACCAAAGTGATGGACCAACCGACAAACCCACATTGAGCCATGCTGCTAGCGTGGCTGAAAATAAACTTCATTTTGTGTAACAGAAATGTGTTTTCTTTCTCATTCCTTCAATCATCCTGTGATCCCTCAGCTTTATGTTCGGAGCCCTTGGGGGATCCTGACCCCCAGATTGGGAACCACTTATTACTGTATGCTAAAGCAGTAAAAAATCCCTTTATTTGAATAAAGGGGCCTAGCCCAAACCATGAAAAACATCCCAACAATTTAGACCAGCTGCTTTTGCTTAATATGTTGTACTGTATGTCTGCTTTCAAGCATTGTTTGTGGTGAGTTGAGGTGGTGGAAGGTGCATAATGTGCATCCACCTCACCTATCTTAGATGGAAGTTTGTGAATAAGTGCTAATTCACTGAAATCTCCCTACCTATCTATGAAATCAATTCATTATCTAGAAATGTACCCATGTGAAATTTGCTCATGTCTATGGCTCACAGTTGCTGGTGAGTGTGAACTTGTATCTGCACCACAGAAAAGATCAGTTCCATACATCTAAACTGCATGCACTGCCACGCTGCAGTGATAAGACTCAGTTATGTGTATCGCCCTTCTCAACAACTCATACCACTCTCTGCCTGCCTTCACCTCAACTCTGTTTAATCTGTTCTGATCTGTTTAAATGATTGATCATTCAAGCATGGGGGGTTGTATAGTGAGGGAGCTATCATGTTAGAGTTCAGAGAAAAGAGTCCCTCTTCATACTAGAGTTACAGGTTTGAAAAAGGAGTGCAGCCCATCTGCGACTTCACGCTGCAGGACAGAAGGTCACTAGAGGACACTTCTGTCATTCTAAACAAAATCAAATATGATAGATACACACAGACATGCAATCATGCACACATGCAGGCACGGAGATGCTGACACACACACATATCTTTTTGAGAACAACTTTAAAGCCTCTTTTTTATGGCCTTTTGATGTGTGTGTCTGTCATCCCTCAGGAGATCCAGCCTTGTGATCACCACAAAGCTCTACTGGGGAGGAAAGTAAGTGTCTGTGTGTGTGTGTGTGTGTGTGTGTGTGTGTGTGTGTGCGTGCGCGCGTGTGTGCGTGCATGCGTGTGTGCGTGCATGCGTGTGTGTATGTGTCCAGCATGTGCATTTTCCTCCTCAGATGTTTGGGCCATCTCACCAACAACGGGCTACACATTAAAACATTCGCCTCCAGCTACAGAGCATGCCATGGGATCAAACATTTTGGAAAATCTGGAAAAATGACAACACGGCCATGTTCTCACCCCCTCTTGCTTCCCTTCATACCCTTCCTCAGCCTTCTTTCCAAACTGCCAAGAGTCAAATCTGCTTCTTCTGTTGTGCTGAAGTTTTCTGCTCTCAAACTGCATTAGTCACATTCTCTCTGTTTCTAAAAGTCTCCAGGCTCGAAGTAGAAACTCCAAAGTTGTACATCCACCTTCTTCTTCTGGTTCTCTTTTTAAGTATCTGATGTAGATCAGTAGAGTAGGGCCCGGGTGCGATTATTCAAATTGAATTTAAGCTCATCCTCCCAGACTATCGTCAAGGTACCAAATCAGTCTCCACACCGGATGGATTTAGAGAACAACTACTTACCCCCCGCTGAGCTGTGAGAGTGCCTGAGGGGCCTGTCAAGCATCACATCACCCGAACATACAGTACATTCTCCACTGCACTTCCTTACCCCTTTGCCCAAATGGTAAGAAGACATGGCAATATGTTTTTGTGTTTGTAATACATTATTATAACCCTAAGCAGGCTGGAAATCAGCAGGATGGAAGGAGGCAGAAAGGTGTGAAATGAAGCAATGACAAGACAAATAGCAGGCAACTGAGCAAACAGAAAAACACTGAAGCAGAAAGAAAAGAAAAGCATAAGGTGGAAAAGGAAAATGCAGGCATGGGGAAAATCTTAAAAGTCACTGAGTAAACACAGGTGGGGCTACTGACAAAATCACTGAAGCACAGTAAGCATGATTTTCGAGATTTGCAGGTGTTTTGGTTTTACAGCCCACACCTTCACTGTTTTAGTTGACTCTCACTCTTATCAGCGTCATTTACAGATGAATCAGGAGCTGTTTTCTGCAGAACAGCTCTGCTAAACCCAGTGTACACTGCATGCTCAGCACTATATATCAGACAGTTAGTGACTAGCTAATGAACATAGTGGAGCATTTTGCAGCTTCTGAGCCAGATATTTCCCTCAGGAGTTGGTGGAGACCAAAACAGATCTAGAAGGAGAGTGAATATTGGACTTAATTTTGTCAGGCAGCCAGAAACTCGACTAATGTTGCTCCATATTGGCTGGATGTGCAAATAGGCAATTGTTTGCTAATGTGATCTCCATAACAACTTTATAAGGTGATGTTAATTTTGTGTCTGTAGCTTGTTGCATTTCCCCAAAGTAGCCAGAAAATCAATGAATACAGGTTGAAGTAAATCAATATAGTCCTGCATTAACAACTGAATGGCTCCCTTCAGAGTCCTTAAATTACTGATACATTCACCTGAAAGAGGCACTTTTAAAGATGTCTAGGTGGTGCTGCATTAAACTACTATACTATGAAGACCTACTATATGAGAAATAGTGTGTATTTTTTTTTTTGGTTTTAGGTAGTCAAATGTTTAGCATGTGTGTTATATTATCTGAATTTAGCATAATAGCATGTAAAACTCCTAGTAACTATAGATAGATAGATGTAGTGAAGTTAAAAGTATAATATTTATATCTAAAGTTGAAAATTAATCCTTAAAAGTAGACAATTAATCAAGTAAAGTACAAGTACCTGTACATGAATACAGTACTTGAGTAAATGTACTTTGTTCCGTTTCAGCTCTGAATCTAAAGGCTATATATTCAACCAAGCGACTGTCCATTTTAAGCCTAGATATATTTTCACCAAAGACATGCTAACTGGGAGGCCACTGGCAAATCACTGGTAAACAGGACAGACAGTGACAATAAGCCTTGTGTGTTTGCCCACTGCACAGACACACTGCACAGCTGGTTAAATAGCTGCAGGCACACTGCGGAGCGTCGAGTGGGTGCATTTCTCTTCAGTGATTTGTAGGTAGTTTGTTATGCAGGCTCTTGTTTGGCATGTTTAATGATCAGCTTCAGTTCATGAGAGTTGTGTGTGTGTGTGTGTGTGTGTGTGTGTTTGCACCTGTGTTGACACCTTTGACATGCACTCCTTTCCTTCCTGTTGCAGAGCAGAGACAGAGAGAGGCCTCAACAGAAAACACATCATTGAAGGTAACAAGTAAATTTCCTCTCCGCTGCTTTGTCCTTCACATCACCCCATCACTCAGAGCCCCGCTGCCCTCCTGTAATCTCCCTCTTATATGTCTTTGCTTCCCACCCTCCTTTTTTGTGTCTTTGCCTTCTCTCTACTCTCTGATTTTTCTCAGCATGTGCACCCAGCTGAATTTGAAAGTTGTATTAGCAAATGGTACATCAAACCTCGACACATGTTTTGTCTTTTCGGTTGTAATACCTTTACAGGTGTCTTTTTCAGAAACTGTTGCATCATAGTGAACTACAAACTAGTGTACCTTCCTCTTCTCTCTTCTCCTCTTGTAGCCCTCTTTTAGAAGCGTTATGGCCTCGCGCAGGCTTATAATGACACACATTTCTCATGACATTGGCCCGATCCATCCCACTTCCCAAACAACTCGCCATCCGGTGCACAGCGCAATGCACCTCCTGCAGTGACTCAGCTCTCTCCCACGTTATTAACATTCACCGCAGCCTCTGCTATTTTCCCCCCAAACAAGAGGAGGGGAATACAATTAGAAAGGGCTGGAGGAGAAGGGCAGGGACTGAAAAAGTAGAAGAGAGCAGAAGGAAAGGTGGCTAACTTTAGCTAAACCCAGTTTGCCTGTCCAGATGATAGGTAGCATCCGTGAGAGGAAGGTGCAGTGTCCCTGTCTCCACTGGTGTGGCACATGTCACCACAGGCTAATAAATTGGCTGAGTCAAACATCTACTGACACCATCCTCCTTAGTACTGGTTGTACAGCCCACAACAGGCCAGTCAATGAATCATTTGATTGGTTATGTGACATTCACTGGGTATGATGGGGTGTCAAAACTTAATGATCAATAGCAGAGATCAGCGCTGATGAACTCAGAGGTGACAGTGCAAGAAAATGTCAACGTCTCTCTAGCAACCTGCACGCGTTTACCATTTTCCTCACAGGACAAAGAAATTCTTTGACAATTTCATCATTTCAAAGAGACTTTTGTAGAACACATAATTAAATGCATTATTCATCACAGACGCCATTAGAAAGCTTTGTTGTTTAACATCTTTTCTCAGTTCCAAAAATAGACTCCCTTCCCAGCCAGTAAACTCCAGCTAATCCACGAGACAGCAGAAAATACCCGTGATGACGGTGCAGGCTCAGATTAGGATACATGTAATGGATGTTTCTGGAGATCGCGGGAGTGCAGATGACAGAAGAAGGAATAAGTGGTTGGAACGGTGGTGGGGGGAGCATGACTTTCAGATGGGATTAGCAGGCCTTGATGAAGCCTCTGGCACTAATCTGCCATGCACACTCACACATATTCAAGAGCGCAAGAGTGTCTTTTGCCTTGTCTTTCTATTACTCTGCTGTCCTCCTTTGTGACAGTCTCCTGTGTTCGCTTTTCATCTTTCATCTGGTCTTCTCTGTGTGTGAATGGGAACTGATCTGCTCACCATAATGTGTTGCCATCTCTTATAATCTCCACAATATACTTCACTGAAAGCTCAGCGAGAGAGAAAGAAATGAGTGCAACCTTATAGTCCTCTCAGCTTTGAGTTGTTTGGTTCCTCCAGCGCCTGACAAAACAGCATTCATTCATGGAATATGGATAAAAGGTTGCATAGGTGCAGAGCATTTTCCACATAGATCTTCTTACCAGGAGACAGTGGTGTGAACTCATCTTGACGCTGATTAATCCTGAAATTCTCTGTTCAACCTTTTAAAATTCTCATTGTGAATCAAATATAATGACTATTTCTGTGCTGAAAAGGATGGCGTAGCTGTGTAAAAGGGACAACTAAGTATTTCTGACAGTGGCCTAAAATTAAAAAAATATCAATCAGGACAGTTATATTATGTTCAATAAGAAATGGGTCCTTTATTTTAACACAGTTTGTATTGAATTTCATATTTGAATGACAAAAAGACCAAAATGTCAATTTGCATTTCATATTGTGGGTAACTTCTTGTATTACTACTGTTTAGCATGTAGCCAGAATACCAAGCTATTGTACAGCTATACAATAATGGTGGCGCAAGTGGCGAAGAGTAATGAAATCAGCATACTGACTCAATAATGTCCATTAGCTAACATTAGCTACCTTAAGCTACTGGTCATACTAGACCATGTAAGGCTGTAGCAGTAAAACCACTGAGTGTATTGAATTGAGAAACGGTGCATTTTATTTCATTTGTAGGAGGAAGAATGTGTTATGTCTTCTCTCAAAAGTTACCTGGTCTTGCTTTAATTAAAACAGAAAGAGACAAAAACGTTGTACAGACTTGTCCATAATCTCAGCTGATTGAATCTCAGCCGTTTTGAATTCATGGTACTGAAATGTGCTGCTGTGTCAAACATAAAAAACATTTTAACATGTCATAGAAGGAAACGCACAGGTGTAATTACTTACATGAACAAATTCCAGTCAGGTGTTCAGATCCTGCTATTATGCATGCATGCTCACTGTCATGACTTAGTGGGATATTTTTAAATGGAGTGGAGCCATAATTAATGTTATTACTTACACCTGTTCTTTTTCTGCTATGACAAGTCAAAATGTCTACCGTGAAAAAGGTCTATTAACAAAACCCGCTTCATCTTATTGAGCCATGTCTTCCATCTTAGTAATAGCTTTCCCATTGCTCACCATAAAGCCAATAAGAATTCAGTAATTTAACTGAAAAAAAAAATCTGAGATTCAGATTAACCCGTCTAACTCTGGGTGGAATAGCAACTCTTCATTCAGAATCATCACATAGTATACAAAACACAAAGGCTTTTCTTCTTCATAGAAAAGCATTCAGTCAATCTCTTATTAAATTAAATTGTCAGAAAGAGCAAATTACAGTTGATTATGGGGCATTAGATTAGTATTTGAGGAGACAAAGACTGCATTTCCTTTGCGAACAATGTAGCATTTTGTTGTTTGGCAAATGGGACTTGTAGTCGCATAACCATGACCCCTACTAGGTAAACCAGGCTGAATATGACAACCCAGATTCTTGTGCGAGCTGGATCAAAAGATGTGGCAGGCTAGATGCAGCTGGCATTCCTTGAGTCACATGTGGTCAACTGTCACTTTGCCATGTTTATGAACATGTTGACTTTAATCCCCCTGGATGCAGTTCACCCTATTTGTCCTTTTACCTTATTCCATGGTTTAAGTGATGAGAATTATCATCGACTCTGCAGTTCCCCTCAGCTCTATGGAGCTTTATAGCGTCTTCCAGCTTGTTGTTTTGTTTTTTTACGACTTTATTGTTCACTCTTCACTCTCATAGCATCATTTCCGGCTGCTGCAGACGGTTTTCAGTTTTCAGCTCTAAAAACGTATACACTACAAAACCTTCCCAGCACCAAATGGCAGGCAGACATGGTTAGCGACTAGCTGGTGAACATAGAGGAGCATTTAGCAGCAACAGATAGATAGATATTTTTTCTTAGGGGAAGGTAGAGACCAAAACAGAGCTAAAAGGAGAGTGAATATTGGTGAACAGAAACACCAAATGAATACTAATGTTACTCTATCTGCTGGTTTTGTTAATAGGCAACTGTTTGTTAAAAAGTTTGCCATATGTTGTGTTGCGTTTACAGCTTGTTTCTGCTGCCCTAAAGTGCCCAGAAAAATCAGTTATTGCAGGTTTTAGCATGTACAAGCAATCCAAGTTGAGTGTAAAGTCATTCTTATAGCTTATCTACATGACAGTGTTAAATAAATAGCAAGGGAAACTGGAGAGTTACATGCACACAGTGATTATCACTCTTCCTCTGCAGATCCAGGCCAACGTGTCCATGTCCAAAGGTGTCAAGGGACAAGATTTTCTATCATGTCTGAATGATACTGTAATAAGTCTTCTTGGTCCACCGGTATTAGCAGAAGTATTTATGAGTAGAAGGATGAGGGCTTATGTAGGCTATGAGGAGTCCTTATTCCAAGTGTGTCAAATCATCCTATTGGAAATTAGAAATATTTATAGATGTGTTTACGCTATGGTTGGTAACACATGTACATCTATTCCAGCACTACAGCTAATATGTTCAATTCTTATGCTTCCTATTGACTGTTTTCTTCTTTCTTTGACTTACTGATCTTCATCTTTCTCAACTTCTTCTCTCCTCTCACTTCAGGTTTAAAGGGCTCCCTCCAGAGGATGCAGCTTGAGTATGTGGATGTGGTTTTTGCCAACCGGCCAGACACCAACACTCCCATGGAGGGTGAGTGATCGCTGACCAGACCCCGGGGGGCTGGTGGAGGCTTGGGGCAGGGACAATGCAATGCATGTTGTTCTGTAACATGAGAAGGTGAGAAGTACTGACAAGGCCGCTGCCCTCACCGGACTGGCGACCTTTGCCTTGACCAAAGGGGTTTGTCTTTGTGGTCAAGTGTGTGTGTCTCCCTCTGACACACACACATTTCAAGTAATCTGACAATCTTGCCTCATCTCTTGTCCTCTATTTTAGTCTACCACTCTCCCTCTCTTTCGGTCTCTGTGGGATCGCTGGTTTCCACAGGGTCTCTGAGCTGCACTCGCTCCCAGCCCTCCCTGTTCTTCAGAAGCAGGATTATCTGCCCCCCGCCCCCCGCCCCTCCAGGGGAAGCTGGTGTATTTTTGGGCTGGTCTCACTAGATACAAGCCCTACTGTGCGCTCTATTCCTTCAACACACTTTAGTGTTGCCTTTCCCACAGATCTACCATATGTCACCATTTATTTATTTTATATACTTCCAGTTTCTTCCTCAGTTGCTTCTCCCTTGTGATGTGGCCAGTACACTTGGGCCAATCTTCTATCCTATCAACCCTCATCCACAGGTAGTACTTGGCTGAAAGGATGGAGTCTCACTGGGTTCACTGGGCTCACTAAAATGCTTTCCAGCCTTTTCCCTTTGCCCCCATGTTTCCTCCCCTGTTAGCCAGCAGACTGTGGGAGGCCAATCTGTCATACTTATCGTTCCCGGGGCATTGCTGTCACTGGTGGTACTGGTGACTGGCAGGTGTGAAAGTAAACTTAGCTGTAAGCTTATAGCTTATCATTTACTCATATGTCAATCATCTATTCAGAATCATTTGATTGTATACTTATTTATATTTAGTAATTAGATGCTTATGTATTTACATTTACGTTTAGTATAGGTCCTTATATGGAGCTGTTTTCCTGCTCTCCAGGATGTACCGAAAGGGTCCTGATATGGAAAGTTCCTATAGGTCTAAACTTATCGAACTATGTAACACTGACCAATGGAAAAGAGTTTCTTTGTTTCCAGAATACTATAAAAGCTGTATTCTTGTATTTACTCTTTGAGATAGCTGATGACATGCGATTGTCTGTCTCCTATTGTACAATACATCTTTGTCAACGACCTATAAGTGTTTCCTGTGTTTTGTTCAACTTTAAGAGTACAGGCAGTTTTCCACGACATAGGCAGACCCTGCGGCCTGCTCCGTCAAACCTTCTAATAACCCATCTCTGCAAATAAAGCCACTTCACTATTGACAACTGATCTTATTGATAGATTGATTGATCGAGAGTCTGACAGGATGATGAAAACTGAACAGAGAGAGAGAGATGTCAGATAAAAAAAACGACACAGACAAATATAAAGATAGATACGCTGAGTGTGTTTTGCTTTCAGCAGCTTGGGAACACAGTCGGTTCATTAATCAGCGTAAAACATTGTGCACTTTTTCTTCATCCTTCATTACAGTGGAGCAAGGTCACTGTCATAAATCACCATGCAGAGGGTCAGTCACTTTTAACAACAACGAGAGAGAGAGCTGGACTGCGTGTACAGACTCTGTGTATCCTCGAGCATTATGACTAAGATTTTCTAAATAGCTTCTCTTGGGGATGAAGTAGCAGTGAGACTTCTACAGCTCTGTGGGCACTTGCAGTTCAAAGGACTTGTTATGTACTTGTTTAAGATATTGATACACACACCTACATGTTCCTGAAACTTAAAACAGGATTAGCAGCATCAATGCAGTGCACAAAAAAACCCCTCCTTGGGCTCTAAATGTATTATTAAGATGAGAATGTTAAGCTAACTAACAGGTGTGCGTGCGTGCATTTGTGTGCAATTTGTGTTTGTATTTTGTTCTTGTGACTTTAACTGTTTTCGACTTTGTGTGAGACAATGTGTGTCCCCTTGGGGACACAAAAAAAAGTGATGTCATGGCTGCAGAGTCTCCCTTTGTTACCATCACCACTTTCCTTCTCCCATCCACTCATCCATCTCTTTGTGTTTCTCTTTTCGCCCCTCTACTTGTTCTTGACTTGTTTTGTCTTTTGGCTTATATCCAGTCTAACAGCCCCAACTTGTATCACAAATATCCATCTCCCTCCTTCCTTGCCTGGCTCTGACTCCACTTTCATTCTGCTCTACTGCTCTTTACTGTTGCAGCTGTCTCATACAGTGATGAGAATGTATAGAAGTTTTCCTGCAAGGGGTTGAAGGCCTCTCACATGTTGCCAAATAGTGTAGTTCATAAAGTAAGATTATATCAAATATGATAGGGATACCATAGCCTGCAGAGTAAACTGTCTCAGCACAATGATGCTATCCAGTCACTCAGCATCATATTTTTATTTGACAGAGCAATATGCAGTAAATTGAATCCATTCAATCAACTGAATGTGAAAACCCCCAGACAGAGAATAAAGAATGGGATACACGGCAGAGGAAAAGAGCAGACATGGCATCGATGGATAGACTTTATAACAATCCCTCCAGCCAAGGGTTTTTCACTGGAGAGCTAATGAAATGGTACTGCCACAGCATACTGAACACAAACTCAAGGCCATCCAGTCAGGGCATTCCTTCAGGTGCCAGGATATCACCTCTCTCCTCAAATGTTCAGCAGTAAAGAGCAGCATGCAGGATGATTTCACCCACTCAGTAGCTCAATACTTATCTTCCTTTTGGCTGCACATTCAAAACCTTCTTTCCCACGATTATAGAACCAGGAAAGGGCTTCATCAGCCAATGAAAATCTCCTCTGTTGTGACATATTGATCACCACCCTGTGTGTATGCATGAGGAGGATAAATATTAGCTTAGTACCACATCCCTGTAAAGCAACTGTCACGAAGACACCTAAACATCCACATAGATACCTGCCCAGACAAATATGGATATCAGTATGCTTTCTTCCCCACTCCTTGCTGCACTCTGCAGAAGGATACTGCGATACCTGCTGGCTGAAGTTGACCAAATGTTCCCGAATCAGTGGTGTGTTGCTGCTGTGAGAGGTCTCGAGGACAGGCTGATATTGGCTAGCAGCCAGGCACATTGCACATTTGCAATAACGAGCTTATGCTTTTAACACACAAAGAGGATTTTACCCACATTTCATGCATGGGCTCGCACAAAATCAGAACACGCACATAATTTATACAGTATACTTAACTATAACAATATGAAACATTAAGGGATTAGTTCCAAACAATATTCTATATACAGTATATGACAATTCAGTCAAAACATAAATCACTAAAAACATGGTTATATTTCAACATCTTCAGGCAAGCATGCAACATTACTAAATCTTTCATGTGGGTGCCAATAAATAGTGAATTAAAGGAATAGTTTGACATTTTGGGAAATATTCTTATTCATGTTCTTTCCGAGAGTTAGATGAGAACATCGATACCACTCTCATGTCTGTAAGTTAACTTAACATAAAGACTGGAAACAGCTAGCTGAGCTCTGTCTCAAGGTAACAAAATCTGCCTACCAGCACATCTAAAGCTCAGTAATTAACACATTATATCTGGTTTGTTTAATCTGTATACAAATAGAGGTGTCAAAATGACACGATGTGGTTTTACGGGGTGCCAAACTATTTCTTGGTAAGCTGCAGTAACTTCCTGGTGTCTGAATTTTGTTATCTTTAGACAGAGCCAGGCTAGCTGTTTCCCCCTGTTTCTAGCCTTTGAGCTAAGCTAAGCTAACTGCTTCTAGCTACATCTTTACTGTACAAACATGAGAGTGGTAGTAATTTTCTCACCTAAATTGTACACCAATCTCATACGTTCGAAGGTATAACAATACAGTACATTTTGTTCGTATATGCACACATCACTAAGTGCAAGTGCCCACAACTTCACCCACATCATCCTCCTTGAAAAACTGCAGTGGGCTTATGCGGGTGGGGTGTTGATGGTGTACACTGGATATCTCACCTGAGCACTATGCTCAGTGTGGCATCTGTTGTTGGAGTTGATGACTCACTGCGGCCTCGTGGGGAAAAAAAAATGTTAAGACTGGCCAGTAGGTATGGATGGTGCTGTGAATCAAGTTGTCAGCCTCCCCTCCTGGCACTGAGGTGGATTATTCATATACTCACAAACTCCTATGAACTGCGTGTTCCTCCAAGGTTCCTCCTTGGTTCACAGTTTTCCTTCTGTCCTTACATCCCTCCAAATCCCTCCCTCCCTTTCGGAGCAGATGTACTGTTATTCCTCTACCCTCGCACCTGCTTCACCCACACGCACACTTGCTCCCTGTCTCTCACTGAGCTACATTTTGGTCCAGAGAGAGAACTACTGATGAAAAGGAATCGCTCTTTTTTAATCACACTCTGCTATGGTTTCATCTCTTCACCCTCACTTTCAGTCTTCCCACTTCATATTTTTACTCCAGAATATGCATTGCGCTAATGTAGCAGATGTTCCATTAATGCATCTTAAGTGCAATCACAGACTAAAGCAAGCAATTACAGACTGAAGAAATTACTTTATCATCTTGTTGTTGTTTTCCATAGTAATTAGAGAGTTTGTGCACAGCATACAACAGACACACATTCAAAATAATAGCTGTATTTCATCCTCCTATGTCCTTCGTTAAAAACTGCTTTGAGAAAGAACTTCACAGTAGTTTTTATTAAATAACATAAATAAAATAAATAACATTTTGCTTATCTACTGTTCCACCCACCCCATTACTCTCTTGCTGCATCCTCAGGCACAAATACACAAACCACTAAAGGCCACTGTGGCTTCAACCCCTACAGTAACTTGCTATGATTTGTTCAACTGCACAAGCAACATTCTGCCAAGGTTGCCTGAGTCTTTTCATTTTACCCCCTGCAGCGTCTGGCCTGACTGAGTTTAAAAGGAGACAAGCCTTTCGCACAAAGAGGCTGAATACATTTCAGGCATCCTCTTTGTTTTTACTGTCCTGAAGGTGTCAGTTTTACCAAAGACTTCTTGTAGTCTTCTTTAAACCTTGTGCAAGTCTTTTATGAGAATGCCACCCGATTCTAATTCTCCTGTAATGTATTTTTTGAGTATATAATGTGAATATAATGTAAGTTACTATGTTGCAAATCATCAAGTTACTAACATAAGTAGATGTGTAATTGTAATTGTGGCGCCATCCACTGTTTAATTATTGACAATGTACATATCTGCTCTTTAATATTTTTACAGAGATAGTGAGAGCAATGACACATGTGATCAACCAGGGGATGTCCATGTACTGGGGGACATCCCGGTGGTCTGCCATGGAGATCATGGTGAGTGATGGAGAAAGTCTTTGTGTATCTCGTAACAAGCAACATGAGATAAAGACCTTTGAAGAAAACGTAAAAATCTTTGCTTAAAAAACTGGGCTATATTTAGGTCTGGGCAATATATTGATATGTATTACTTTTTGTCTATCCCCAACTTGACATGTGATTTCTGGTGGCTAAACAGATATTAAAACACATGTATAATGATAATGAGTACAATAGCAGATCTTCTGGTTATCTAGATATCCATTTTGCCCTCACTACTGAGGCTATCAGCACTGTAAAATACTTGTAGTCTTCTTTGTACTGTAGAGGGGGACAATGAAATCCAAAACGAGCGAGTATGTTGAAACACTATATGCCATATACAGCAGTGGGAAAAGAAAAATCTTTAAACATAAAGGTCAGTGTTTGCACACGTTTCCTAATCTCATGAACATTTCTCCCCTTTCTTTGTATTCCCTCTTCACATTCAATTAGGAAGCATACTCTGTGGCCAGGCAGTTTAATCTAATTCCACCAGTGTGTGAGCAGGCAGAGTATCACTTCTTCCAGAGGGACAAAGTGGAAACTCAGCTGCCAGAGCTCTACCATAAGATAGGTAAGTCTATAGTAAGTTTCTCCTGAAGTCAAGCTTTTTTGAATAGATTTAGGGCTGTGATAGATTTTGTATCCTGTTGCTCAGTGGCCATTGTTCTATCTCAGGTGTGGGTGTGGTCTCTTGGTCCCCTTTGGCCTGTGGAATCATCACTGGGAAGTACGAGAACGGCGTCCCAGAAACCTCCAGGGCCTCAATGAAGGTACAGGTGAAATTTCTTTTGACCACCTGCCTAGTGTCTATGAGTTGAAATCCTTTCACTCTTATCCAACAAGTACCAACAATGAAACATAATCTGGTTCAAGTTATTTCTGACTGATTTTGAGTTATAATTCTAATGCTTATTGTTTTACTGCTCCTCCAGCCATACCAGTGGTTGAGAGAGAAAATAATGAGTGAGGATGGGAGGAAACAGCAAGCCAAGCTAAAGGAACTGGCTCATATCGCGGAGAAGCTCGGATGTACTCTGCCGCAGCTAGCCATAGGTAAGAGACAACATGAACACCCTAAGACCCTCAACTTTCCATACCTGTGAAAGCGAACAAAGAAAATGTTGCTCACAACCAAATTCAGTGTTTCTCTACATTTTGTCTGATACCTTGATATCAATAGCAACTGTGAAAACTCCTTCTATAACCCGATCTTTAGCCTGGTGCCTGAGGAACGAGGGAGTGAGCTCAGTGCTGCTGGGATCCTCCAATCCAAGCCAGCTAACAGAGAACCTGGGAGCCATTCAGGTATAAAGACCATTTCCTAAGCCTAAGTTATACTGAATAATTATTTCAGTATTTGGTCTAGTCAAACAGCATTGATTGTGTGCTCTGTCTTTGTGTTGTGCACTACAGGTAATTCCAAAGATGACAGCAGGCATTGCCACAGAACTGGATCACATACTGGGAAATCGTCCTCACAGTAAAAAGGACTACCACCATTAGGATGGACCCCGTTTTAGTGAACTATGCTCAAAAAGCTTATCAAAGCTCACTTCTCACAGCCATGGCACCATAAGCGCGTGCCCAACTTTGCTTGTGTGCGCGTATGACTGTATGTGTGACTGTGTAAAGTGCTCTGCTTGGCTCCCTGTTTGTATGATCAACCAGTACTCATTATTGTAAAGTGAGCTACTTGACAAAACATGCATGCTACAGCTATAGCAGCCGGCCACTGGACTGAACAACAGTTAGAAGATCCAGGAAGATGATTTCTGAAGTGAAATTGTCTTCCGCTTCAACAAAACTGTGCAGAAGCTGCTGAACCACAAATTTAAAGAAGCAAAATATTAGATTATGGAGACATAGATTACTGTACGATCAAGCGCAAGGGTGTCATTGTGTCAGGAAAATAAATCTTAAGAAGTACTTATTGCCCACAAAGTATCACGTAAGCTCATAGCAGTGCAGTAAACACATGGATTTGGTGTATCAAAATGGTACCCAATGTTCCAGAAACCTACCTTACTAGATGTTTGTGATGTGAAGAAAAAGAAAATTGGGCCTGGTCTCAGCAGGCTGGATGATATGCTAACCCTTCCCATTGCAGCTGGAGCTCACCTGCCAACGTAATGAATTGTTTCAGTACTGGACGTACTGAAATTCTGCTCACAACGTTGTCGCTAATAGGTTACCAAGAGAGCTAAGTTAAACTAAAATATGCTTCAAAACATCTGTACTGACTGTTATATATTTTCCTTATTAAGCAGCTATGTCAGAATGAGCCTTTCATCTCCTCATGTTGTATTACTTATGCAAAAGTACAGCATAGTGTGCTTTCCTACTAAGCCCCTTCAACCCCTTTTAATTTGGACTATGCCAGTCTTTCTGTCAGTAATGATAATGTCTGATTCATTTAATTTCAGTCTATGTTGTGACTAAAACATTTGTCTAGTTGAAGTTGGGGATATGATCCTCCTAAGGGGGAGCTTGGACTTAAAAACAAAGCCATGTAGCTAATGAAGAGACTCCGTAAAAAATAATAAAAACCATATGGACCGTTGCAGTCATTGCACCTGGAACACACTAAATTCTTACCCAGCTTCTGCCAGATGCCAGTTTTACATAATGGGATGATCTTTATGTTATGTTATGTCTGTTCAAACATGTATTTCGGTGTTCATCAGATTTGTACATACAAATAAAGAGCTTATAATTCTCATGTGATAGTTTTAAAGATCTATAGTAATTTTCTATTAATGTTATGGATGCCTTCTAATTTTTCGCCCATTTGAAATAACAAAGTTAGAGTAGATTTATTGTTTGCTGAGATAAATTGTAAACCGCAGTAAAAACCTGTGACTTGAAATCCTCTGACGTAGTTACTGCTGTTTGCTGTTGGGGTTCGTCTGTGTCTTCCTGTTTTATAATAAAATAATGTGTGAATTATGCATTTGACTTGTGAAAAGTATATACGCTTTTGAGACTTAAAAGAAAAACATTTTTAACACTTTTTAAATATATGTATTATGTGTATTTTATTGTATTCTATTTGGTTACGTTTGTGACATGGTTTCCATGGAAACAAAGGAGGGCGTTTCCAGCGAATTATCCAATGAGCTGTTCTTGTTTAGAGGCGTGATAGTTGATTGGCTTCAGAGGACTTCCTTGAGTCTACGCTGCTGGCGTTCGAAGCCCGCGGTATACAAAAAAATGCTGCTAGACAAATTGAAATAGTAACAATAACGTCGTCTTTTTTTCCTTAACCAACCTGCTGTCAAAATTGTGCTAACGTTACGGTTACGTCAACTCGGAATAAAGTCGTTGGAAATTGAAGCGCAATTTCCGAACCAAACAAAGCACGGCTGCGTTTTGTTTGTAGTGGCAGTAACGTTAGCAGATGGCTAATGTTAGTTAGCGAGATAGCGCAGGGGAGGGAACGTTACCTTGTCAACTAGCGTCAACTGAAACGGCTGTGCCCATTAACAGCTAGGAAACACAAGTAGCACAGTTCCTTTCTACGACTTGGGGTGAGTATTGTGATCTTCAAATCAGACGCTAGTACTTGAGCAACTTAAACATTATCAATCAAACATTTTCTCTGTTAACTGATAATGCTGTATAATTAGCTAGCCTGTCAGCATACATTAGTGTTACGATCCTGCAAGCCATTCATTCTCTCTATATGGGTCATTCATCGTCAATCCCAGCTGGATAACCAACAGCAATGTCGCTGTCTACTGACGCTCATTTTGGGGTGAGGCAGGGCAGCAGAGGTAAGGGAGACACTATTTGTGTGGTGCCCGACCTCTCCCCTGATCTCCTGGAAGATGACTTTGACCTGAATAAGTCCTACCCATGTACTCAGAGACCGTTGTACAAGAAGAACCTTTTGGCATTGCAACGTCGTTATTATCCTGGTTCCTTGACAGGTGAGTTTAGCTGATCAGTCGACACGCAATTAATCCGCAACAGTTTTGATAATTGATTATCCTTACAATCCAACAATGTAACGTTATCAAGCAAAATGACCAAAATTTAGATTTGCTGTTTTTGACTATATTTCAGTTTGGGACTGTTTTTCGACCAAACAAGCACCTTGGGCTAATACAAAACAATTGTTGCCCTAATTGTGAGGGTGAGGATGGGAGAAAGTGATTTACAAAAAATATCTGTCCTCAATTTTTGCTTACAGGTAAACATTTGGATGATTGCACTTCTGTCGCAACAAGAAACCACCAAATCTCTAGCTTACATCATGGCTCCCAAGTTTCTGCTGTCTCCCTGCCACACCCATCCACTGTGTCAGAGGCAGAGGAAAGCTTGTTCAGTCAGCTAATCTCTGGAGATTTTGACCTGTCGGGATCTCCATCTGCCCTCAGTCCGAACAAAGTCATTCTTACTGTCGACCATAAAACCAGAGAGGTACTAAGGAGCAGTGGCAGCTGAGCAGAATTGGTTAACAGTACCGTAACTTGGGCATACCCTGTAGTTGTTTTTTATCTTTTATTTTTCAGATTTTGTCAGCAAATGAACAGGCCTGCAAAGTGTTTGAGTGCAACACCAATGACCTGATTGGAAAAAAGCTGTCCTGTATCTTGAAGAAAACCAGTCAGGTCCTGGAGGAAGCATTGGAAGAAGATTTTCTGCTAGTGGATGGAACTGTTGCGGCTGTGTCTGGAAAAGTGGTATGAAATATGATGACTAAAAAGCTTGAAAATGAAAATAACCATGCATTGAATTCTTGAATTTCCCTCATAACATGATTATATCGAACTACTGTTCAAATGTCATATGTTTGTCTGTGTATCTTTAACATGCTACTTTTTCTGTAGGTGGATGTTGTGACATCATCTGGAGAGGTGCCGGTGTCAGTGTGTACCCACAGACAGCCACAAAATGAAGAGCACTGCCTTGTCATGATGGAAAATGTGGAAAGGGTATCAGCCTTTCTGTCCTTTTCACAAGATGTAAGTGCATCATTTTTTAGTAGCTTTACTAGTGTGATTTTTCTCTTCTTTTTTTAAACATTTTTAATGGGAATTTAGACTTTAATGTCTTTTAAAAAATGTTTTCACAACATAATGGTATTACCATCTTCAATAAAATGCTACTGGGTAAAATATTACCATTTTCTAACCCATTAAAATAATTCTTTGTTACACCTTTGATGTCATTTCTAGGGCAGCATCCTAACCTGTGACTTGGCATTTGCCCAACTCCATGGATACCACCATCCTGACGAGTTAAAAGGAGTGTCTGTTAAGGAGCTAATCCCCTCTTTACAAATCCCCCTCCACAGTAATGCATTGCCCAAAGTAAGCACACTATACAACCAAAACTGTCCCACTCAGCTAAAGAAAGAATTCAGTTTTTAAGCTTTGCTTTAAAGTTTCTGTTTACCAATGTGCTTCTTAGACAGTTCAGGAACACACAGAAAAGAAATTATATCCCACGATGTTTAAGCTCAGGTATTTCTGTAAGTCTGTCATCTTTGACTTTGCTTTTCCTTTTTTCTTTCAGATGCTGAGGGTTCAGAGACTGTGTGGTAAAAGCAGGGGGGGTACATCAGTACCGCTGTGTATCAAACTTCAGGGTGCAGTGGTATGTGGGAGGCCCCAACACCAAAACAATGGGACTGGTTGCACCTGCCCAACAGCGATTCTTGAAAAATCACATGAACAGGAAAAGCAGCCATGCTCTCCTCTCAAGTCAGTCGGCTCAAACCACAAATACTGCGAGCAATTTCATGGAAAAGAGCCATCCTCTGGTAAGGTGTTAAGATATATTTTAAAGACAAGGCTGGGACATAATGCTAGGTTAGAGAGAGATTAAAAAACATCTAATATTCTTCTGGAGAAACTGGTGCATAATCCACTGTTTATGTTATGCTGCCCAAGCACTAACATCCTGCAGCATATACTCTTCAGCCTTTATAATAAGAAAAATATACAGAAGCTAGACAAGATAACGTAAACCCCTGACAGAAAAGTAATAAAAATTTAAGTTTAAGTAACTGGCAAGCACTGATAAAAACTGGTGTTTTTCAATTGAATGCCATTATTTAGTTATTTAATGCCAAGAGAAATGGCCCCGAATCATGCCACCATATGCCAGAAACATACATTTTGCATCAACAAAGGAGTAGGAGTCGAGATGAAACCGACCAACAGGAATATAAAAGACATATACAGAATTGTCGCTGTCAAATGAAAACCATGTATCTCCAAATTTGGTGATTTTGAATTTTTTAGATAAACTGACGATTTGCGTGTAATGGGTTGAGAAAATTCTCCTACTTCTAAGCCAAATAAACCATTTATAAACAAATTGGATCTGAAAACCACATTGTCACAAAGCTAAAATCAGGACTGTTTTTCTTAGCTCATGAAGTGTTGACAGTTTGGAGATGTATGGTTTTTACAGGATAACAACAGAGCAGTTATAGGAAGACTGCATACAACCCAATGTGACCCATATTGATCATATATGGTACTTGCAATGGTACTTTTGCATCTTTTGTTGTTAATGTCCTTTTTCATGAACTGTTTTCATGTCCACCCTTTGTAGTGTGTATTGGTTGAATAGAACCCTATCCTATCACTATAGGGTAAAACTATATACTATATGTACCCTAAAAATGTTATTTATCATGTAATGTAATCTAGTAGAATTGCTGTAACTAATTGTGCATCGTCAACGCGTGTCTCAACTCTTACAGAAGTCAAAGTGGACAGCAGTGTTCTCTCCCCCAGCCCTGCGCTGGAATACTCTGGAACAGTTTGGGTGTTTGCTCCTCTGAGCGGTCTCCTCCTGCTCCACTGTGATGGCTCAATCTACAGCATCCACAGCCACCTGGCTCTCAGTCTGTTTGGCTACAACAAGGACGAGCTGCTGAGAAAGGTTAGCCAACGTGACCAGCTGAACAAGGCTGTTTGGATTGACGACCGGGCCAACTCTCACTTCTGTCACTGCTCCTTTGTCATCAACAGAGTGTCACTTTTCTGATGCCCGGTTTCTATGGATGGATGTCTGACTCAGGCAGGAAGGCCAGCCACTTCTCTGATTCTCAAGCAGAGGCTAGTAAAAGTACTGCCTTATCCAAAATATCAGGGAAATCTGGTGAGCATTTGTATGTATTTGTGATGTGTACAAGATGGCAGCTTTTTCAAAACTCACTTTCTGTGATTAGTCTAAACTAGAGTTGTTGTTTGTTTTGTGAGGTGTGCCTCCACAGGGGGGCATGAGAGAGTTGAAGGGGAGGTGAACAGGACAGGTGCCTGCTGGTGTTCTAAAAACCAACAGGAGTCATAACTCGGCCTGATTCAATTCATTATCTCCGCTGTCCATCTCGAATAAATGTCCATGAAAGCACAGAAAAATGACGCTGCTTACTCCAGAACTTTTCTGAGAATCATCACGTTTCTAAGATTTCTTCAGAATGAAAGGAATTCAGTGATAGTTAGCTGTACATCCATTGCTACATTGCAAAGAGGAACTCCTAATAGTGAATTTGGTGTACTTTTGGTGTCCATGAATGGTGGCAGTTTGTCAAAATGTAAAAAAATACAGGAGGAGGACAAGTTGTAGCCCTGCTTGAAGCTAACTCACTTGCAACTCCTGTTTACAGCCCTCAAATTATGGGAACTGTAGTTCCTAAAATTAGAGCATGGTTATTCCCCAAATAAAAGCAGGTGTGACAAAATCCATTAATATTAACTTGGACCGGGGGACACAGTTGTCTCACTTCTGTCTGGGTGGACCACAGTGTCGGACTGCAGGGGGGGGCGGCATACACAGGTTTATGTGGTATAACAAAATGCGATGTATCATATCTGTCCGACAAGGCGTTTTTGTGTTTTTTCCCAAAATGTACCTCACAATAGTGTCCTATCATGTTAATGCTGCTGCTCTATTGTTTTACTCTGAATTTATTCCTGTTATGTGTTTTTATTTTGTGTTGTCATGCAGTGTTATTTGTTTACACTGTGTGATTTAATCATATCCTTCTTTCTCTCAATCCTAGACCCTTCCTCACTGGTGGCTGGCGATATGGCCATGGTCCAACACGCCATCCTGGGAAGAACCTCCACAGGGAGAGGCAGGATCTTCACTGGAACCAGCACCAGGCTGGAGAAACAGGCCAGCGCTTTGTCAACCCTTTCTCCTCCTACTGTCACCTCCACACGCGTGGTTAAGTAAGTAGCAGTCCCTATGTCCGCGTTGTCATAAGCCACCTGAATGTTTTGTACTCAATTACTTCATATTACCAAAGGATAGTAAACTTCTTGAACGTGACCGTGTTAAACCTGCACAGAAAATGATGCCAGCAAACATTGGAATTAATAGCAGACCAAATCTGTGCTCTGTATTTTCACAAATAATGGACAGACAAAGCTGCTGTAGCAACATCCAGACACTTAAAAGCATCAGACTGCATGTATATTTAATATGCCTGGCAGTAAGTCTGGTAACACATCAACTCTATGGTCAAGATACCCTCTCTGTGTATCTAACCAGCCAGCAGAGACACTAAAACACTTACCACTGTTTATCTTTGTCTTTTTTATCAGACTTGCTTAGATGTTGCAACCTGGGATCATAATAGTTTCACTCATTTTGGTTCAGTCTTTCATAACATAAGCAGATTAAATAATCCTAATTGTGGTACTGTAAAATGGAAATTTCTAATATATTAACACCACTCTCTTTTGCCATCTGTTGGACAAATAATGTCACAGCATATTTGGTCAAAAAAGATATATTGATTTACAGTGTATAGTGACTTTCAAATCAATTTTCAGGTTTGGTGAAGGAGTTGAATGAGAGGTACCAAGGACTTAAAAGAAAGGGGGTGTGTGTGTTCCCACCTAAAAATATTTTGAATAGTCATAAACCAGACTGGTAGATTAATATGGTACTGCTGTAATGTTTTTATCAGTTATTTAGTACAGTACCAAGAGAAATGAATAATCTTATAAATAATAAATAACACCTATAATAAACAGTGACACCTATAATTGTGCATTTATTTGTGATTCCATGATTTATACAGTGTGTTAACACGACACTTAAAAAGTAGAGCTTTGGAAAAAAAAAGTGATAGCTCCAACCCACACCATCCTGCTAATGAAGCACCTATAAAATGCATAATTATTTTTCACAAAATATCTAGTACCAAAATTATGCTTTTATGCTATGATCATTGCATTCTTATTTGATCCTGATTGGCATTACAGTACTTGTAAAGATTCAGCCGTTCTTTCCTCAGGGCCGATGACACTACAGAACTGATGGAGGAGGCAGCCCAGGTTGCTCTCTGCAGTAGCCAGCTAGACCATGCAGATACCACCCAGGCACTCCTCAAGACATTTGCCTGGGTGGAACCTCCAGAAGAAGATACCTATTGTCTGATTCCCACCGAACCACCACACCATAACCAAGAACAGCAGCTCAGCAGTAAGGTTCATAAAGATGTCAAGATTATCCCAGATATGATGTGGCTAAACTGTTAGAGTTTTTATGTTTTGTTTACAATAATTTATTTGTAGTTCTTGCAACCCAGAAACTGAACTGCAAAACATATTGAAATGGGTACTCTTACCTAAGAAGAACATTTAATAATAATAATAATAATAATAATAGCATTAATAGAGCAGTCTTCGAGAAACCGTATTGAGCATTTTTCAGTGGATTTTTGTTGTTTTGTTTTTTCCCACTTAAGACACTACCACTCAGAATGGACACGCTCTTGGCAGGGTGGGTGGCACCTCTCCTGATGTAGGCAAAGACCACCGCCGCTCATGTGCTTCCGTCCTCCAAGACTCCAGCTTTGAGGTCATCTCACTGGAGAGCAGGTGAGGGTAGAAGTTGCAATTATTTGTCTAAAGACACACTTCATTCACCGCATTTTTAGCATCAACTTGTTTGATTAACCTTATTTGCATGTAATCATCATCCTATCTGATATCTAATTGTTAAGACAGCCCATCTAATATGTCAGTAACCAAGGCTACCAACTGCTCTGCATACGGCATCACTAAAGAAATTATCTGGTGAATGACGATGGTGAATCTATTTCACTAACTATTTTATTCCTTCAGTGCCTTCAAATTGTTTCGGCTTGCCGCCTCTGGGTTGAAGTTTCACTAAAATGTAGTTGGTACCTCAGTTTGGAAGGAAATGTATCTCTCCTGGCATGACAACAATTCCATAACATCCATTGGACTGAACAACTTGCATCATTTACAGGCAAATAACCACTGAAGTTGGCCAGAATTTTCAGTAATGGATGTGATGCAGCCCTAATTGTCAATGACATACCAGGCTGAGATTGGACAGAAAACTGTAAACATTCTTCAGAAATGGTCATATTTCCCTGCCTCCTTTTGAATAAATAATACCATCTAGATGTTTTTTATTCTGAAAAGATTTGCCAGTCTAGAGCCATCGTTTGCTGTTCTTTGCCATCAGTTTATTGAAACTCAATTTCCCAGGTCTTCCTCTGGCTTCTGTGAAAAATTTGCCGGCCATGGTGGTTCTGCTCCAGGCCAGACAGAGGACTCTCGCTCAGCACACATAGTGGACTCAGCTAGCTGTTTCCTGGACATTAACAGCAACGGCGATCTAGTGACCCGGGTCCTGGCAGACCTAGATCTGAGCGGCAGTATAGAGCTGCTCAGCGGCGGAGGGTACAATGATGATAACCAACACTCCATGACATCCTGTGATACAGCTGAGCTCCTGCGTACACCCTCCCCATGCGTGGTAGTGTCTGACCAGGAAGCAGAGCCTGCTGAGACTGGGAACACTAGTGTAGAGGCCAGAAACGGCTCAAGTGAAGAGCAAGAAGAAAAAGACCAGGGCGAGCAGGATCAGTGGGCAGCGCTCTCTTCAATTCATAAAAACAAGAGCCAAGGGTTCTGCATGCAAATGAACGGTGGGACTGAGTCAATGACAGACATCCCTGCCACATCTACTCCTAAGAAACAGAAGGTGAATGGACACATGCTCTCCTCAGACAGTACACAGATACTGGAGGGGCGATACAAAGGAAGCGCTTACCAGAGAGATGGCACAAGAATAGGTTGGTACTACTTCATCTGTTTCCCTCAAACAATTCTGATTTTCTGTTTGCTTTATGTATGACATAAAGCAAAAGGACTTTAACCGGGACCTTATTTTCTCACCAGATGTGCAGTGTGATGTGTGCAGGACTAACCTCCCTGATGGAAGCCCCATGTTCTGCGTGTGGTTGAGTAGGCTTGGCCAGCAGGGGGCACTGTTGCAAACAGATCGATCCCTACACAACCAATCAGGAGCCAGTCTAGGAGAGGTCAGTGGCAGTAAAGATCTTCAGAAATATGTTAGTATGGCACAAAATATTTCTTTATCAGAATATAAAAATTGTTGTTCTGCTTTTAACCCCTCATTCTTTCCTCCTTTAGAGGATTGGTGAGGCATTACGCTCCACCATGGACCTAGAGCAGTCTCGAGCCTGTGACGGGCAGTTTGAGGAAGAGTACCAGCCTCTTCAAGCTGTGGGTAAAGGAGCCTTTGGTTTTGTCTGGAAGGCAATAAGGCGAAGTGATGAACAAGAAGTAAGAAAACATTTTCATTAATGCAGGAACATATCCCATTCATGTATATACAATATGCAGCAGTTTCTATGTAGAAGTATTTGACATCAATTGTTATCGTATGAAAACCAAGATAAACAATGAGATTTGCGAGGGTAATATGATTGGTGTGATGTCGTGGCCTCTTTTACTGTATTTTTGAAATTTGCAGGTGGTAGTGAAGTTCATTAACAAGGCCAGGATAGTGAATGACTGCTGGGTAGATGACCCCATGCTGGGACGAGTCAGCCAGGAGATTGCCATACTGACCCGAGTACAGCATCACAACATTGTCAAGGTAAGTAGGTTGTCACATAAGAACCTTTAAGACACAAGGTTGTAAAAACCTTAATTTATTATGTGTGTGTGTGTGTGTGTGTGTGTGTGTGTGTGTGCACCACTAGGTGCTGGAGGTGTTTGAGAATGGGAGTTACTTCCAGATGGTGATGGAGAAACATGGAGATGGCTTGGACCTCTTTGAATTCATAGATATGCAGCCAAGACTGGATGAGCCCCTGGCCAGCTACATCTTTAGACAGGTATGTTTATGACAGGAGAATGGGCTCTGAAATGTGAAGTGTTCATTTGTTCCATGTTAAACTGGAGGTTCTGTCTCTTCCCAGCTGGTGGTCGCTGTCTTCTATCTGAGAACTAAGAACATCCTTCACAGGGACATAAAAGATGAGAACATCATCATCGACAAATGTTTCCACATTCGACTGATAGACTTTGGTTCTGCTGCCATGATGGCTCCCAGGAAGCTATTTTACAATTTCTGTGGCACGCTGGAGTACTGCTCCCCAGAAGTGCTCCAGGGAAATCCGTACGTACATTATTCCAGAGAATGACAAGTGGCATTTGTTCCTTTTCATTTAGCAACAAATAAAAATTTTATTTTATCTCCTTTTATAGATTGTTTTAGTTAGAAGAGGAATAACTGTCCTTGTGTTTACACAGCTCAATTAAATCATTAAACCTGACAGCAGAATCTAGGTCAGAGCACTGTTTTCCAGGCCTGTATGACTTTTATGACCCATTAACCTTTACGATGTACAGTTAAAATATATGTAGCTTTGATCGTAAAGTTAGAAAAGCCATAAACAGACACTAAATTAACTGATGAAGAAAATGCTTCCACAACTTCCTTAATGGCAAGTAGAAGCTTTTTTTAATTATTGTTTGTCTCCTTGTTGGGGTTCTGTTGTAGGTATGAGGGTCCAGAGCTGGAGATGTGGTCTTGTGGTGTGTTGCTCTACACTCTTCTATTCAGTGAAAACCCTTTCTGTGGTGTGGAGGAGATCCTGGATGCCAAACTAAAGCCCCCGTTCCCCCTCTCTCCAGGTATGCTGCTGTTGTTTGCCGTTGGCTGCAAATAGTTTTCATTAACTGCCACACAGAAAAATGACATGTTTTACAACTCTGCTGAAATTTCTCTATGTACACTCTCAGAACTGCATGGTGTGTTATCTGGGCTGCTGCACAAAGATCCAGCTCAGAGAATGACTCTGGACCAGCTGCTGCTGCAGTCCTGGATCAGCCAGCCCATTTCCCTGGCAGAGTACAGCTGGACAGAGGTGGTCCCTGCAACTCAGCGCTTCTGTAAGTACTCTTTAACACTGGGGTTAGACTGACAATGGCCAGCCATGTTTTCCACTTCAGATATGATCCACCTGTAATTAAATATCACTTTCTTTGTACATTTTCTTTAATCATTGTTTTGCAATATCTGTAAATGAATCTCTGCACATCCAAATTAAGATGGTAAATGTTTCCCTACCTTTCCACCTTGCTTTAACAAGCTGCTAACCCAACTTAGTAATTGACTATAAGCTTCCTACTACTGGTGGCTTTAGTCTAAATGTTTTTGAACTGACCTGACAAGTTTAAAGTAGTAGGAAATGGCACCTGGCCACTTGTTTTGTTCCGTCTCATTTTAGAGGTTCTAAAATACACACAACTCATTGGAGGATGTTTTGTCATGCCACCCTTTTCTTTGTGTAGAAGTTACCATAGAGAATCTGCATAATCTGTCGTCTCTGCAAATTTAAGATGATAAAGTGACAGAGTAGAGCTCATGTACTCAGGACCCTCTCTTCTTTTAACAGGCTCACCACAGCACCAGGAATCCAGTCCTGAAGTGTACGTCAGGCAAGGCTTGTTCCCAGATCAACATGATGAGACTCTTCCTGATGATGAGGAGGAGGTGGAAGATGAAGATGACAGGTTGTCAATGGTGGCCCTGGAAACAGAGCTTCAGAAGTACCTCCATGAGGACTAAAGACTGAATTTAAAGGGGGTAGAGCCCAACCATCCGTCCAATGTTTAGCCTGCAGCAGTGCAGCAAGAGAACATGAAGCGCAAAATAAGAAAAGGGAAGGTCTTAGTCCAAGGCCATAATCAAACACTATTCTGTCTAGAGACAAATGGACCTTTGCCTTTATGAAGTATGCACAGCTTGCTACTAATTGTAATGAATATTATTATCAAGCTGTTGTTGGTCAAAATGTGCTTGTTGACATATTTGTGATTGCTGAGCGCAACACAGGAAAGCAAAAGCATCATGATGCATCAGCAGTTTTTATGTATTTTATTTATTCTTTGGGAAATTTTGAAGCATTAGAATTATAGTAACAGTTCACAGGGATCCAGCTTTGCCACCAAAACCCACAAGGGAGTTAACCTCAGTGAAACCACACGGAGAGCTTAGTTTGAAGTTGAAGGGAATAGTTTTATTGATCCAGCTTTTGTTCAATGAATGTCTGTTTTTATATTCATGATTTTAATCGTCAATGTTTTAATTAAAAATTGTATCTATTTATTTTTATATATTAATAAATATTTTACAACAAACTTCTTCCTATTTATATTTTTAGAGGGATGGATGAGGAATTGCCTGTTAATCAGAACTGTAGGATGTTTTTTTTGTCGTGCAAACATTGTAAATGTATATGAATTTTATATTCAGCCAGTAAGCAAATCATTGAATGGCAGTGCAATAAAGTCTTTCACATTGCAGTTTCTAACATGGTGCACTTATAAATAGCTTAGGCACCAGCCACATGACCTGACTGTAACTGCAGATTTCCAAAACAGAATGCCTCTAAAGTGGATTTCATTTGACAGAAATCTGGAGAAAAACCTAGTCAAGTTTAGTTAAATTACTTACAAATCAGTAATATTCTACTTGGTTACAGGTCTATCCACATATACATGAGGAGACTGATTTATAGATGTAGAATACGAATTTTTGTGTTTCTCACCTAAAAAACAGCACCAAGAAGCAAATATATTCTGTTGAATAAAAGACTCAAATCTGTTAGTTCATTCTAGAAAGTTTGCACACATCACAAAACTGGACTAAATTTTGCTGTGCGCCTTGCTAGTGCATACATTTACCGTCAAGCAAGCAGGATTATAGCGGAACGTTTGTCTTCTACACCCTGTGTTGAAAGTCGGAAGTATATGTACGACGGACAAGCATGGGTACACGAGTTGCTGCGCGTCAGGTGAATCAGAAAGCTACAAAACATGCCAATGCTATTTCTTTAACTTAATATAAAATGAATACGTTGTAAAACATTTAATTTAATGAGCAGCTTGCTTCAGAAATGTCGCTGAAACGACCGACAGCCCACAAACTTCCGCTATAACCTTCATGTTTGCTAACTTAGGCTAATGATGTCACCGCAGGTTTATTAGTATATCTTCTGCTAACTTGCCGTGACCATTGTCCTGTGCTGACTGTTCAGCATATTTTATCAACAGGAATTAAAACAGGGACATAACTGCTGTCATTGTTGTATGTCTCTTCCTCAGGTTCTTCGGTGGACTGTGAGAAATGCCACCTCCTCTGCATTCAGTCCACTTCAGCTTGGGAGATGCCACCTCCAGCCTCTATGCATCGGGTGCAGATTGTTCTGTTCCTCCACCAGCCAGAGTACTCAGCAGTCAACGCAACACGACCATGAACTCAGTCCTCTATCCAGGAAGCCAGTCACAGAGCTGTCCCTACACTCTTTGATTGATATGGGATTCACAGACACCCAGGCAGAGCAGATCTATGATGCTGTGTCCAAAGTCAGAGGAGGAAGTGTTGCCAAACATGCTCTGTCAACTCTCACAGCTCTGCTCGTCTTGGGCCTCAATCCTTCAAGTGTGCTGAAACTGCTGGAGAAATGTCCTGAGCTTTACGCTGTCAAGGAGTCGCAGCTTCAGCAGCGCATAGGCAACCTGCGGAAACTAGGTTTAGTTGAAGGTGAGGTCATGATCTGTGTGCAGCACAGTTTATTATAACATTGTTGAAGCATTGCTTTAAGTGGAAGTACCTCATGCTCAGAGTACTCTATATTAATGGGTTGCTCTGTATGATTATCAAACAAGTGTTTTTCCTCATATCCCCCTTTAGGCAGTCTTCAGAGAGTGGTGGCCCATTACCCTCAGATCCTGACCGTGCCTGTGAAGACAATAAAAAATGCACTGGTGTTCCTCAGAGAGAAGTGCCTGTTTACCGTCCAGCAGGTCACAGACATCCTCAGAGATAGTCCGACCATCGTACTGGAAAACATGGGTCAGCTGGAGTACAAGTTTCAGGTCAGCATGTAAACCAAACAAGAAAGGAATGAGACTAAAGAGTCTTTTACAGACTTACTAATGATATATAAAGGAAATTTAAATTACTCAATTAATTGATTTGTAGTTCAACAGAATATTACTGGCCAATAACTTTGATAAATGATTAATCATGTAAGTAATTGATCAAACAACACATTCACTGGTTCCAACTACTCAAATGTTGATCTTTGGGTTTTGGACTGTTAGTAGGACAAAACAAGCAACTTGAAGACAAACCTGGGCTCTGGAAATTTCAGACATTCTATAGAATGGATGATTAATTGATAAATCAAAATCGAATTGGAAATAAGCATAAGTTGCAGGCCTGATATAACACAACACCTCGCAGAGGGATTCCTGTTCACCTAGGCTGTTTGCCAATTCAAACTAGACACTAACTGCACACAGTATGTACTATTTACTAATTTTCATAGTATGCACTTTTTTCTACTTAGTATACAAGAAATACATAAAAACATAATTTATCTTTTTGCACTAACTGAAAATTATGAAAGACCTGCGCTGACAGATGTCAGCCACTCATTTAAAGACATCAATTTTTTCCCCCAAAATTTTGTTTTTTTAAATAGTTTTCCTGATGTCTTCCTGTAGCTCTTCCACCACAATATGATCACTTTCTTTCAGCTGTGAGCAGCTTGTCCATTTCCTTGCATTGTGGGACAATAGTGTCCATCAACAGCACACTCAGAAACAAGCATTTTTCGTATGCATACTGACTTTTTTGAGCAGACTTGACTTTGTCGCTTTTCCAGTGTGACCACACTACATACTGTACTATAACCCTGCTTAGTAGTGCTGAATTTGGACACTGCTATAGTACTCCCTCTGGTGGCAGTGATTGAACTCAACATCTCTTGGGCAACAATGACTGTGAATGGATCACAGCGTTATTAAGTGGTGTATGAGTTGGCTGACTACAGAATGGAACATGGTTCATTTCAGGTTTTGTGCTGCTTTTAACCTGGGTCGGATCATTTAGCCATTGCATTTGTATAACAGCTAGTATTATAAGTCTTTATTTAAGGTTTATCTTTTAGTGTTTTTTGTCATTCCAAACTGATAATTGTTTGTAACAGCATGTATTAACTCATCTCTCCTCAGTACGTCTACTTCCGAATGGGTGTCAAACAGGCGGAGATGGTGAAGTCCAGGTTGTTCCGTTTCACTCTGGACGAGGTGCGCCATCGACACTCTTTTCTGGAGCGCAGGGGTCTGTATCAAACCCCAGACAAGAAAGGACAGACGATCATCATCAACCCCAAACTGGACAGCATCCTTAACATTGACCAGGACACCTTCCTCACACATGTTGCCATGGCGTCAGCAGAGGAGTATGATGTATTTAAGAGACTGATGGCAAGAGAATGGCAAGAGCAGGAGCAGCAGCAAGGCAGCATTGAAGCTGATAGTGACGATGAAGAGGAGGAGGAGGAGGAGGAGGAGGAGGATGAAGAAGATGAGGAGACTGGTGGAAAAAGTGGATACAGGAAGAGGAGAAAGAAATGACCGTGGGGGGAGGGACAGATAACTTTATACTAATTTATAATCATTTAAAGAGGAAGTTACATGATTAGAGAAAATGACATGTCTGACGGTGACAAATGAACCAATAAAATGTTTCCTTTTAACTGTTTGTTGAACTCAGATTCGTCATTAGGTTCTATAGAAACTTATCTAAAACACACATGGAAACATAACATGTGCTTATTGCTACCTAGCTTGTTCCCTTTTGAATGTACCCATGATGGCAACAGATTGGACTGAGTGAACCCTCTGGTTTGAAGTTGATTTCTGTGTTTATCTAAGTGGCCGCATCAGGACGTACAATACGATGTGTTGACGTCAGTGTGAGGTTAGGCTGATAGATGAGGACTCGATATGGATGAGTTACAGCTGTCAGGTGTGAACATGGTGAACATTTTCTCCCATACATTCTTTCCACTGTCAAAAAGGTTTTTGACTTTCCTTAAGTGACCACATAAATTAAGCAATTTCAGAGGCTCAGCTGCCATGATGCTTGGTGCAGGGACATGTGAATCTAATCAATTTAATCTAGGTTATCAAATGAGTTCTTAGAATCAAATCAAATGTAAAACATCTTGGGTAGAAAACACTGAAAAAGCAACAGCATGAGGAGCAGCTAAGAGGATGCAAGCTCCACCTCGTTACTATGTGACGGCCAAGTGGCTCTAGCTTTCTCCTTCCCTATAATATCTGTATGAGTCAACAAAGAGTGCATCAGATAAGGCCAGCGGGGGAAACGAGTTGTACAAAACACCCATTGATTTATAGAAGCGTTAAGCCTAATGGATGTACAACACCGAGAGGTTTCTCTCTTCTGGACATCAGGTAAGAAAATTTACCTTAGGTCAATCAATAATTTGTCAATAAGTGTGTCAGCGCAAAGTTTGAACAGAAGCAAGTGGTTTTCTGTTTTTATTTCAAGAGTGAGTATTTTTAAGCATGTAGCCCGATGGCGGCATAATTATGTTTGGATAATTCCCCTAAAAACTTTTTTTTTTTAAAATCTATTAAATACTGATGTCCCAAGTGTAGACAACTGTTTGTATATTAACATTCACAGAAGTTTGTTTATCCAAACTGTAGCTAAAGTCAGTTGTAATGTTTCCTTTATGTAAATTCTTTATTTGCATTTGTTTTTCCATTTGCAACACACTGAAGAGCCGGAGTCCATTGTTTTATGGCAAAGCGCTGGCTTCTCATTGTAATACTGATCTGGACAAAACTAACTTATAAATGACTGTAAGAGGAGCATTACAGAAGTTATATCAATGTCATTTTGATCAAGTCTGAGTCAGACAAAGCAGTACAGGCAAAATGTGTATATCACAGGTTTGCCCAGACTGCAACACATCAAGATGTTGAATATGTGAACACCTAGAGAGATATTGTTTAAAGACCATAGATCATAATTCAGAGTTACTGCTTTTTGTACACTCCGTCGTGTGGAGACCCATGTTTGCTCATAGCTGTTAACTAGATCGCCCTGTGTTTTAGCAATTATATTCAAGAAAATATATAAAATAGTCTCTCTACTCATACACTAGACTGCATATTTGTATGCATTTACATGCTTGCATTTTGAAGGTGGTCCACTCTGATTGCTAATATAAATTTATGGTGTTTTCATTCACAGGAAGCTGCTGGAGGAAGTAGTCAACGCACCATAAAACACACCTCAGTCAGAGCATCTGTGTCTCCATAACTCAAAAGACAAAATGACACTCATGGCAAACCTCACGCAGGAATGGGTGAAGAGCCTGCATAAGTGGCAACTAGAACTTTTTACCATCCCTACCACAGTCATCACTGTGGCCACCTTGCTAGCCAACACTGTTCTCCTGACATGCATTTTTCTGTCCCATGCGTTGCGTCAGGAGACACGTTACCTGCTGGTGGCCAACACCCTGATGGCAGACATGCTCTTCCTCATCCTCAACCTGGCCACAATTATCTGTAACGCTGTGAGAGCTCAAATACCCTGGCTGGTTTGTGAGCTGGTCACAGCTGTCAGTGTCACCGCCTACTGCTGTGCCATCCTCACTGTCACCCTCATGGTGGTCGACACCTACGTTGCGGTGCGCTGGCCTCTCCATTATCGTTACATTCTTCCACCTGCCCGCATCTACCGCATACTGGTGGGGGTGTGGGTGCTGGCAGCCATATACCCTTTCACCCTGGCAATCATGATGAAGGTGGAGGGGGGATATGTCCATGAAAAAGTGCCCGTTTGTCTGGTCGTAATCTCCCTCGGCTTCATTCAGGTCAAGAACATGGTGGGGATCTACATCTACTTCTTTGTAGCCACACTCATCTGTGCTGTACTCATTTTTTACTGCTACATTCGGCTCTACATGGTAACAAGGACCCAGGGCATCTGGCAGAGCCGCTTCTCCAGGGCCCGGGTCACACTGCTGGCTTACGGGGTTCTGCTCCTGCTCTACTTTGCCCCCGGCTTTGTTTTCACCCTGGAGCTCTACCTGTTCCAGAGGGAAGACATAAGTCAAGATGTTCGTGTGTGGATCAGCACAGTCAATATGTGTGTTTTCATGTTGCTGCCCAGGGCGTGTGCTCCATACCTGTATGGGCTGAGGTACACGGAGATCTCTGATTCTCTAATGCAGCTTCTGCACAAGCACAGGAGACTCAGCTAGATCACAGATTCATAAATGAACTGTTACTGTTATGAACTATTCCTACTTATTCAATTTCTCCAATGGAATTACTTAATACACATATTATGTTCTCTCCGTTGCCCACAAACAAATAAATGCGTAACTGCAAGGGCTGTAGCCAGGATTTCAGAAATACTGAGGTCATGAGTCCTAATACCCTGACACAAAGTTTTAGTTTTTGACTATAGCCACCCAAACGTTTTTCCACATTTTCTATATTTATATTGTTTTTGTATATTGTCTAAATGCTGTTTAAAAACTCTCTCCGCAATGCCATGAAAGTAATTCTGGTAGAGAAACTCTAAAATCCCTTTATTTGATCTTATTTTGTTGGCCTATAGCAATCACATTTAAGAATAGTTACTCTAAAACACAATGTGTAATTTGTGTGTAAATATAGAACATAAACTCCTCCTCAGCTCGGTATAACCCCTAAATTCCCAGAAACAATACTGAGGACATGTCATCAGTGTTCTCAATGGTAGCTACTGCCCTGGTTGCTGCCCTGTCCGTGTTTTACATGAAATATGATGTTAGCTTCACCTCAGACACCCCTCCTTTCTCATTCTTGTTCTAAATAACACGTGCCACGGCTACAATTAAATGTACATTGGTAATTCCTGCCAAATGTAGTCTTTGCTCTTGTGTGTGTGTTTAAACCACTTAATTGGTGCTAAGCATGTTTTGTAGCTGTAAGACTTTTGTTGTAAGTCACATAGGTCAGAGTTCTTTTACTGCTGTGTGGATCCAAATGAGCATCAACTCCCTTGCTGTCTCAATGTTGAGGTATCTTTATTCCCACACATTTTTTAAAATAAATTGTACAACCCAAATGTGTATTTTATCATCATTATGTAATGTAAAAGCCATGTAGAATCTTACCCTCAGCCTCAGTTTTATGACCAAAGTAACAAAGCACTTAACTCCACTTGCCTTTAAAGCTGCGTTTGTCTAAAACTGGATGTCCAAGAAGATCATTAACAAATGTCTACCTGACTTGGAAATTTAAGGCACTAGAGGAGAGAGACAGAGGTGTGGTGGATAGTGATGAGTCAGACATCCTGCCTGCAGCGACTTTGTTTTCTCTGCTGTGTGCCATCTGTAACTGGTACAACAACTCAACAGCAGAGGGACACATTCGTCTGTCCGCTGGGCTGCATCACTGCTCTTTCCTACAGAAAATGTAGGTGTCTTTGCTTGGTATCAAGCCACTGGGACTTGCTCACTTCACACAAGCTCTAAACATCCGCTCCTGGTGCTCACTGGCAGACTTTCTACATCTGCAGGTGGATCAGATACGCACAAAAATCACATTTGCTATTGTTTGCCATTTTTGTATCAATTTCCATGGCACTATAATTACATAGCTGTAATAGTTTCTGGTTCAATTCTGTATTGACTGATTTACCTGTTTTTCATGGAAATGTTTCCTCTTGGCAGTGATACATATCCTGCTAGTCTTTGTCATTGTGTTCTCTGATTACATGGTTTTGTTCTGGTGAACTCGTACAGCAGGTGTCTGGAGGACAAAACAACCTTCCTTGTGCATTATTCTCACCTGTCCCTGACCTGTGCCCATTTCCTGAAGTTGGTCTTGGAGTTGCTAATGTGTCTCAACTTGTGATGTTCTCCTCTGTGTGTATTACTGATGGTGTCGAAAGCCAAGCTTGGGATAGAGACCTGTGACTGGTCCTGCTCCCCATCTATGACCTGAAGATGTGTGTACAGTAGTAGTGTGTAAAAGGCATACACTTGCCGTAACGTTCACGGACAGAAGTATGATGTGTAAAGGGTACAATTCTCCCCAATACTACGCGAATGGTTCAAAACTGTAACATCGTGGACCCTTTCAGGGAACTCTGCTGGAAGTTCGCGTAAATATTTTGCAACAGAATGAGGAAGTTGTGACAGCCTTAGTTCAAACAAAGCTCCTCTTTCCAACTCACCTGAAAAAAAGCATAGCATGCTGCGTTCCATCCTGTTTTCACGTGTCCACAGGATCACATTACAGATATATTGTTGTGTTAGGCACACATATGCCTTGAATTTATTTGTTTGCCATTGTACGTCTATAACAGTTAACCTATAACATACAGTATGTAAATACACGTTCGTAAGGCTGGTATTTCATACAGATCGTAAAGTGCATTTGATGACGCTTGCCTATACCATTTACGGTTAATTCTCTTACTAACTGTCCTCTACACGTTCATACAAGTAACGCCATGAAACTGGGAAGTATCGCGTGTATTGCTCAACCGCTGTCACTTCTTGTTATGAACTTTCTCGCGACTAAAAGTTCACTTTGTTTGCAAACAAAGAACGGCCACGTGAAGAACTAGTGGCGCGTGGGAAGTGTTGTTTCTCAATGAGCAAAAAGTAAGCGACAACGCGGTCATTAAACTCAATTGCCCATGATGCACCGGGAGTACCAGCTGAGTGGGCGCAGTAGACTGTTTTTTTTTGCCTGACAAGTATATATGGGTTCTGTGTTTACTGTTAGCTAGTTAGAGCTCTTTGTTTTTGTCATCACTTCAAAATCAAAATGTCCCGGCTATATAACAGCTTACGTTGTTTGCCATAACTGTACGAGGGCAGATATTGTAAAAGATACAGATAAACTTGTTCAGGAGACAGATTTTATTTTTCTCCATACTTTTGTTTGTTTTTTTTTGTTTGGGCACTTGTAACTGAAGAGGAAGCTTCATCTGGAAACTTCTGCATAAGGTAACAACTTTTATCTGAAACAAAGGATGTTGTTAACGTCAATGAGTTCTGAATTTAGAGTTATTTCTTGCTTTCCGTTTGAATTTATCACAATATGCTATACTGAGGAAAGCAACGGCTCAACTACTGTATGTTTAAACGTTTGTTGTCAAGGGCTAACGGTTGGCGCCAGGCAAGTCTTTGTCTCATAAACCGAAGCACATAGTGTTTTCTGCCTATTTAGCTATCTGTCCATATCCATGAATGCATTTTATTTGATTGTCTGTAATCACTACTGAAATAATTATATATAATGCCACATTTTCTACACTTTATAGCATAAAACAATAAATGATGGGTGGATTATTTTGTTTATAAGCCTCTGTCAATTTCAGTTGTACTTTATTTCACCTGGATAACAGCAAACAATAATGTAAAAAAAATAGTTAACACAAAAAAATCTGCATTATTTTATTTGATGTTATTCGTTTTATTTGATATTATGATATTATGTTATTGTATTCCTCCTCAATGGATATTCGTCACAAAGTCAATCTTTCATGCGTCACCTCTGGTTAAACCTGTCCTCTGGTCTACATGAACTTCAAGGAGGTGCTGCTGCTGGCGAACTATACACGTGAATACGTTGAGTCTGCCGAGGCTGAGCCAAAGTTTAAAAATAACCTGAGTTAAATGTCCTCACAGGAGCAAAGTCCAGACCTGCCGACAACTTAAACAGATGCAGTGTGACCATAGATAAGAGAGTTTAATGTTTTGATGAAATATCTTCAAGAACTTATAGTATTATTATAATATTGGCTGTCCTAAATATATGCACAGTCTTTGTGGATGGGAACAAAGCATATTTCATTTCATTTAAGTACTTTTTCTGAAAGAGACCAATGTCTTCAGACTACAGGTTTAACTAAAACACAAAACATGACTCAAGGTTATCAGTAGCACTGACTTTCCACGTGTTGGTCAAACAATGATTATATCGTGTTTGATAGCATCCCTGCCCCCACTCTCTTTCAAAACAAACCTGACTGACATGTAGGTTGCCCTTCCAACCGTTGCTCAACATCTCTCCCGCCTGTGTCTCTTTGTCATCTGCCATGTTACGCAGTCCTTTGTGCAGCAAGGCACAACTGTTTTGCGGCAGTGATGAGCTAGAGGAACTGTCACGCAGATCTGTGTGTTGCTCAGATTTCACTCCCGAAACTACTTTTCTCAAACCATGATGTAAGCCATTTTAGCGCTAACCCATGGGCTTGAGAAATAGTTTGTGGGAGTCACATGTTTTCTCCTACTTCTGTACTCATGCTTTGTGGCTTGTTTGCCTGTGATGTAATGTAATGTTTTCAATTTGTACTACAGTGATCCAATTAGGTTGCTCTTTATGAATTTATTACCTTTTCCTGGCTGTCCCCTCCTACCACATCTAATAGGATGCCTTTATATTAGTATATAGTGATATTTAAAGGAAGCATGTTTTATGGTAATAGACCTGCACTTCCTGCTCTCCATCCTCAGGTCATCTTAAAGTTTAAAGAAGGTCTACGTTGAAGGTGGCAGCCATGGTGTTGATTTTGGGCAGAAGGATGATCAGAGAGGATTCCGGGATCAGAGACTCACCAGCTGTCAAACGCAAGGTGCTGTCAAACAAACAGACATTTTCTATGTTTTCTATCTTGCAGCTTCTCTCTCAACTGATTAAAGTCACATTTCTTTTTTTACAAATCTTTATACATGTTGTTGTCTCCTAAGGTGTTTGAGGTTGACTCCAAAACTTTAGCCAGCCAGGATGTCTTGGACTTCTGTTCTGGCTCATCCCACTCAGAGGGCATCCTGCAGGTATTCAATGAGTTTCGCGACTGCCGCCTGTTCACTGATGTTGTCATCAGCGTGCAGGGCCGCGAGTTCCCCTGCCATCGCGCTGTGCTCTCTGCCTGCTCTTCCTACTTCAGAGCCATGTTCTGCAACGATCACCGTGAGAGCCGCGAGATGCTGGTCGAGATCAACGGGATCCTGGCTGAGGCGATGGACTCCTTCCTCACCTATGTTTACACCGGCCGCGCCAAGATCACCACAGAGAATGTCCAGTTCCTCTTTGAGACCTCCAGCCTCTTCCAGATCACCACGCTGCGTGATGCCTGTGCCAAGTTTCTGGAGGACCAGCTGGACCCGTGCAACTGCCTGGGCATCCAGCGCTTCGCAGAGGCCCATGCCCTGAAGCAGCTAGCCAGCCGCTGCCGCAGTTACGCTCTGGCCAACTTCTCAGAAGTGGCTCAGCACGAGGAGTTCCTCGACCTACGCAGGGAAGAGCTGGAAGAGTACACCGGCAGTGATGAGCTGTCCATCGGTAAGGAGGAGGTGGTGTTTGAGGCGGTGATGCGATGGGTGTACAGCAATGTGGAGCACAGAAAGCCCATGCTGAAGGCCCTGCTGCACCACGTGCGCTTGCCCCTTCTGCACCCCAACTACTTTGTCCAGACAGTGGAGGGAGACCAGCTCATCCAGAATGCTCCAGAGTGCTACCAGCTTCTCCACGAGGCCAGACGCTACCACGTGCTTGGAAATGAAATGATGTCACCCAGAACTCGCCCGCGCAGGTAACTAAAATGTCAACTTACTAGGTATGAGGAAGGCAACGGATAATCTAACCTAGATGTTATCTAGAAGAGGAAACAGGCATGAGTTCAAGTAGTATAACTTGTTAATCTGATTAAATTCTTACAGCATATGCTGTGCTGCGGTCACATGGGTGATGACTAACTGTTATCTCTGCTTTGTTGTGCACTTTGTATTGTAAAAGAAAACCGATTTTGTTTGATCTTTTCTCACAGTCTTTTTGTCTTATTGGCTTAAAACACCTGTTCCACTGTGATGGCAAAGGTCAGAGTGAGATAAGAAAACATGTCTTTTTAAGCAGCTTTTATCCCACATTGTATAGCTAGAGGGTACAACTTCCACGTGAACTTGGTGCTCCTGGCGGTGTTGTTGTTGTGTGTGTGTGTGAGAGAGAGAGAGAGAGAGAGAGAGAGAGAGGGAGTGTTATTGTGCTGAATAGACAAGTGTGTCATTGACTATGCTGTGTTTTGTAACCCTATTTTGAAATGGAAATGATAATGAGGTAGGCAGGGCATGTTCGTACACAGACAGGTCGGCTGGATAGAAGAAAAAAAGATGTGATGCAAGAAACGACAATCATGAAATGTTGAGTCTTGTTATCATACCAGCAGTATAACTCACCTTGCCTATGTGTTTGGGTTCTGAGTGTCCTGTGCACTTTATACCTCTTTACTAAATGGTTTCTTATTTCTGGTGTTTTTTGTTTAAAGAGTGTCCAGTTGGGTGTTACAATGTAGGGTTTGATAAAGGACGAAGGTTGGCGCTGACTGAAGCCTTATGAATGAGATACAAAACAGACCATATGGTTGCCTGCTGTACAACAAACACCAGTACAGCTGCCTTTGTGCGTTAGACATGCTGTAAGGGTTAAACTGGGAACTGTGCCAGTGAACAGTTGTCAGTTATTAAGGCTGTGTGATGTTGTGTATTTCAGGTGTATTGTGTCAGTATCTGGGCAGATCAGCAAGCCAATCAGGCAGTTAGTCCCCACACTGCCGGTTTCATTTGCCCTGAGGGACAAATCCGCTCCTGCTCAAAACAGATGCCTGGTTCTCCCCTTCCTGTGTCTACAGCGGGAGTCTCTAGAATCTAATTAATCACATGAATACACACATTGCATGCATGTGCACACACATAAAGCCAAACCGCTCCTGGGCTAGACTGTCTCTTAGATGTACGTAAGCATGTGAAACCCTCCTACCTGCGTCTGAGCTACACTAAAGATTCCACTGCTGCAATCCTTATACAGATAAACCACTAGTAGTCTTAATCCAGCATCAGTACTTTCAAATGGTATAGTAAGAAAAGAAGGTGTTGTTAATTAGATACCTCCCCCATAGGAAATACGGTCATATTCACGGCATGTTTTTTAAGAAAGCTTTGTGATCAGGGAAATTCAGCTGATGCCTAGCCCCAAGTGTGTTTTTGTTGTACGTTAGATTGATACCTTCATTGTAAACTGAACTTTTGCCTTGAAGATAAGTTGAGCTATTCCTGTGGAAACCACCACTCTGTTCCTGCCCTGGAAAATATTTTGCCATGGCTAATTAGAAATCCCTCTCCAAGTGTTGACACATGTCCATTTATATGTCTTAATGCCTTTTGTATAGGCCTACAAATGTATAATACTTTAATTAGATGCTATGTCTATAATCTGTACATTCCCGTAAGGAGCCTTTTAAGTTAAACATGTTCATCTTGTGTTTGTGTTTTTACATAGCCTCATTTGTGTTGTTATTCCCCCTACATCTCTACATTTTCCATGTCTTTCCCTCCGCCTTACCTTGCCTGCTCCCTTCCATACAGGTCGACTGGCTACTCTGAGGTGATTGTGGTGGTGGGGGGTTGTGAGAGAGTGGGGGGCTTCAACCTGCCCTACACTGAATGCTATGATCCAGTCACTGGAGAGTGGAAATCGCTGGCCAAACTACCTGAGTTTACCAAGTCAGAGTATGCTGTCTGCGCCCTCCGCAATGACATTCTGGTATCAGGTAAGACCACACATGCTTAGTTAAATTCTAAATATTGATACATCTTTCCAAAGTGTGCTTAAGCCACACTTTTCCTTGCATGTTGTCTTTTATTTTTGCTATTTAGAAAAGGATCAACAACTCATTTCAAGAAAACTTTTATGGCTATTGGAAATTCAGAATGGCTGGTGACTTTAAATCTATTAGCCAGTGAGCCAGCTAGTGATCCAAAAGTGTGTATGTATGTATATATATATATCTCCATCCATCCATTATCTATACCGCTTATCCTGTAGAGGGTCGCAGGGGGGCTGGAGCCTATCCCAGCTGACATTGGGCGA
>LKNJ01001404.1:67429-118497 GCA_002120245.1 Maccullochella peelii | reverse complement strand
CTCTCTCTCAACCCAACCGGTCGAGGCAGATGACCGCCCACCCAGAGCCTGGTTCTGCTGGAGGTTTCTGCCTGTTAAAAGGGAGTTTTTCCTTGCCACTGTTGCTTGTGCTGCTCTTGGTGGGAATTGTTGGGTCTCTGTACACATAAGGAGTCGGTCTAGACCTGCTCTTTATGACAAAGTGCCCTGAGATAACGTTGTTATGATCTGGCGCTATATAAATAAAACTGAATTGAATTGAACTGAATTGAATTATTTGCTACTGTAATATGTCAGTGTTGTGTTTACATCTTGTTCTGCTGCCCCCAAATGAAAATGCATTCAAAGCCAATCCATCCATTGACAGATAGAAGCTGATTCTGATTCAACATCAGAATTGCATAGTACAAAAATAAAGTCAATGACAAGTTCTATTTCACAGGTGGATACACTGTTCAACACCAATTCAGCAATTAGTCTTTCTGTGTGATGTGTAAGACCCAGAACAGTTTTGAGAGTGAGACCAGAAGTAGAGACAGAAATAAAGAAACAAAGACAGATGAAAACCATATATAAAATAGTATTTCTTACTTTGTGAAACCAGACCTGAACTTAGATCCAAACTCTGGACTAACTGTGCCGACAGCAATAGGTCATATAAGGAAAAGGTGCTGGTACAGTCAGAGGAGGATTTCAATTTAACCTGACATCATTTTACAGACTGTAACCACATATGGCTGTCTGGATTGTCCCACATTCCCTGCTCTCATTCTCACCCACTTACCCATCGCCAAAAGGATAATGCCTTTTGCACCTGTCATGTGACCTAAAAGTTACATTTGAGTTTTCTCTGCGGTCCTGGAGGTCCTATGGATTAGATATTATCTATGAAAAATAGGATGAAGGGACAGAAAAGTTGGAACATCCATGATTGTAGGACACAAGTGTTGATGCTTAGAGTTCCCCAGTGGTAATGATCCATCAACTAACCCGCTTTTACATCTGTCTGCTAAAGCTGCTCTTGTTTTTTGTTCTCATTGCTTTGTATGCGCGGTCTACAAATACTAGAGACGTAGACATTCAAAGGTAAAAAGTCTCTGATATACTGTACGTTTTCTGACGAAGACTGCAATGAAAAGAGTTAATTACAAATGAACCTGTTTCCAGAAAGAGAAAAAAATCCCTCTAAAATGTAGAGGACCATTCTAATTTTTATGTAAAGTTACAGTTTCAGAGCATGATATTCTTAGATTTTGTATCACAAACAATAATAAAATCTACATATATGAAAATGTCGATATGTAGTAATGATATGTAATAAAAATATATGTACTCAATGACTGAATGAGAGATGTTGAGAGAGCTTGAATTTCACCAACAAAATATATGACAAACTCAATTTCATGTATTTCCGAATTTTGTGGAAAACAAAATCTTTGCAGAGGAGGAATTTCACAGTGTAAAACTTTTCACTACCACGGCCCTGTGCATGCCTGGCAAATTGA
This sequence comes from Maccullochella peelii, assembly GCA_002120245.1. Lineage (NCBI taxonomy): Eukaryota > Metazoa > Chordata > Actinopteri > Centrarchiformes > Percichthyidae > Maccullochella > Maccullochella peelii. The sequence continues at coordinate 117,013 of LKNJ01001404.1, read as the reverse complement.
CAAATGCTGGCAAAAACATTTGATTTTTTAAAGCAAATGGTGAATGAATGCAAAATGAATCAATTTTAAAGCCACGAAAAGACCACTAACAATTTTTGGATGTTAACGGTCCATACTATAAAGGATCCCTCATAGGATGGACTGATCTTCCAGATGAAACTCATTTGCCAGATGTGCGACAACTTTAAAGCAACATTATGCAAGAATTGGTATTTTGTGCGACTTGGCGCCCCTGCAGTTTCGGAGTGCAGTTCACCCTCATGGACAGCTGCACACATGCAATTGTTGAGGATGGAGGATTTGGATTTGGTGGGCTGACTTGGCTTATGATCAAAAACTAGCGAGTCAACAACTTTGCTAACAGCCAAACATCAAGCAAGCGCAACAACACAAGACACAGCAAGCCAGCTAATATTACTGACTAGTCCAACAGCGAGAAGGCCGGCTCGCCGTCTGTCCTGCAGCCTTTTATTTCACGAAGCTCTCGCCAACGACTAAAAGCCTCTCCAAGATTTACTCTTGTCCGGCCTCTTGCTCAGCCACCCTCTCTTTTTCTCTTCTTAGCTTCCTCCGATGTTGAAAACAGTTTATTATTAAAAGCCTTTTCATGGAAGTTTGCACGCTTAGTGTACATGTCCTCCACACCTCGTATACAGTGCTGGAGATGTTACACAGAGGACTATTCCCTGAAATGGTAGGCCCATCTATGGACAGGCATTGCAAATTAGCTTAGGCTATAAATGCTGTGGTGTGTGCTGTTGGTTTGTGCTGCATATTTGTCCCTGTACAAATAAACATTATAATAAATAACACAACAGCTAATCCAGTTCTCCTCTTCAGGCACATCCGGTATAGATACTGTACTGTTGAACCAGCCAGTCTAAATTCATTAGAAAAGAGGCTGCCAAACTATTAGTCAGAAACAGAAACTGGTTCCAAACTGGCAGGAACCATCTCAGCAGATCCATCACACCCTGGACACGACCTGTTCCGACTATTCCCCTCTGGTAGCACTGTACACCAAAACAACCAGACACAGGAACTGTTTCTACCCACAGGCCATCACTCTGATGAACAGTTAACATCAGTCACATAACATGTCAGCATAACACTGTAACACTAAAACATCCACTTACTACAAATGATAAATGATATATTTTCAGGTTAAAATATACACTGCGCTTTAACATGTACATATCATCCATCATTGTGAAATACCGTTGTTCATGTCTCATTTCCAACAGTCAGCTAGCGTTGTTTTTTTTTTAAAAGCATGAACACGATAATTCCCTACCCATATCCATGTGCTTATTATTATCCATATTATTGTAACCATGATGGCGAAGGTCCCCACAACGTTTCATTGTTCGAGAGGGTGTGGACAAACACTATGTGTTTCCATTTTCTTTGGACTTCTTGCCACATACAGTGATACACTCTTTATTTGCTGGTCAGGCGGGCTTACGGCTTCATGGCTTGTGTTCATTGTCAGTAATGTTGGTGGTGTTAGCCATATCACTTCCATTTAACGCCCTGGCTTGTACTATTTAAATCTTTTTCATTGGTGAAGTTGGTGATATGGCTTCTGTTCACCTCCCAAATTTGGGCAAAAGGTTGAATATCTTGACACATTATCACATCTTCAGTCTATACAACTGCTATAATGAACAAATACAAAGCAGCGGCCAGACAGCCAGAAGCTGTAAAACTTTGTGAAGATATCTGGTGGCCAGGTGTGCATGACTGAAATGACAAAACAAGGTGAGTACACACACACACACACACACACACACACACACACGAGAAACAGGAGGAGACGATGAAGCAGGTTACATCTTGTTACATCAATTAAGACACTGAGTCAACACTAACAGTATGAGAATTTCATTCAACAACCACTACTTACTTTCACCATGTTAAACTATCTTATAATGCAGAGGGGTATTTAATTTGCCCAGAACTAGTTTCTGTGAATAAGCTGACTTATTAGCCATGTTTTGCATTTGATGGTAAGAAATTAAGCAGATAATTAAACCCGTGTAAAACATGGATTAGCATGCAGGTCACCATGACTCTTTAAAACTGATTAAATCTCTCACTGATTCTGACTGAAGCCTTCATTTACAGTGTGATGTGCTGTATCTGTCAAACACATTTGTGTTCGTCAGAGTTAAGATTTCACAGAAATGCATGCTGGGCTCTCTGTAGTTTGAGTGATGTCGTATAAGTGCTGTGCGTCTAACAGACTGTCTTGTCCTCTTACTCATTTAAGCTCTAATCTCCCTTTACGTCGCAATCAATCCCTTCTCTCTGTCTTTATGACATCCAGCCATCCATTCACTCCTCGGCCCTCATCCCAGAACCTCCCTTCCTTCACTTTCTCATCATTCACTCCATCTGTTGCTGACTGTATGGATGAATCATCTGAACAATGAGGGGTAAAAAAAGAAAGACACAGCAGGACATCCCTTTCTTCACAGTGGACCCTTGATGAATATCTTGTGGTTGTAAACAAATGACCAAAAGGGACATTTTGAAACCCACGTGACCTGAATTGACTGTCTTGTTCTGTTTGCACATATATGCAGTTTACAATAACGATGTCAGATTTACTGCTCAAAATTCTCTGTAATTTTTGAACCTATGGGTTCTTGATTTCACACAGAAGTAGACAAAAGCAGGCTTCTCGTTTCCGGCTGACAACTGTTGATTTTCCTGGCTGAAATGACAACTGTTGCTGGGAGGTTTTATCAGCTGTAGCTAGCTGATCACGCTAATGTCAGCTCCATGAGCTGGTTGAAAACACCATCCAAAGGCTTATTTATTTATTGTTTTTATAGCTGACTGGTTTTCAAATGACAATCTTGTAAAGGGGTCTTAAATATGCACCTGATAGCTACATACATAATATCATGCTAAAAGACTGAGGTTAAAGCTACATGTCGCAGGAAAAAAGTCAGCATCCTCACCAGTTGGTGTTCCACATCAGCAGCATGTATGTAGTGTAGAGGTAGTCTGACTATTATAAGTATGATTAAAAAAAAATGCAACCCTGTTTGGCCGTTTAGCTTTGTTTGTATTTTCGTAATTTTCACTTTCAACCTTATAAGAGAAAAGGCAGCATCTAGGACTGGGTACCACACAGTGGGGAAAAACTACACAGTGAATGTGCTAGTTTTTTTTTTCAATGTAACCTGTAACCCCAAATAATAATATAGTTACTTACGATATGCTGTTTGGCCTCGGAAATAACTGGTTACTACTGTAAGTAGTAAGGTAGTTTGATTGCAACTTGTTAGAACAGATAAACACACTGTTAAATGCATTTGTTATACTTTTGTTCTTGTGTTTTTTAGTTTTGGAAAAGCTAAAAAAAGACACAAAACTTTAACTCTAAATTTAATTTAGAGTTCAATTGATCAATCTGAAAATGAAAGTAATGTATTTTTTCTTTGCTCCAATGAAACCACAAAAGTCCAGGAACTGCATAGCCACAGGTGGTGATATAGACACAAACTTTGGGTTGAGTCAGGATCTGCTGCTGTTGTGGGAACTATACGACAATAAATCCAGACTAATCCAGTGAGAACAGAACGTGTAGATTCAGTACACAAGCAATTAAAATAAGCCTCAATCTAAAAACAAACACCTTCCCTTCAGGCTGCTGTACAAGTGAAGCTGAACTAAGTACAGATCAAGTTCTGACAGAGTCCATCTGAATACACACATTCAGACATTTTACACACCTGCATGCTTGTACACCTGTACACATAAGTGGTCAACATAACACTTTTTAAAGCATTTACAGTACACGAGCTGGAATACTGATTCACATAAGACGCTGCAGGCACGGCTGCAGGGCTCAGCCTCAGAAATGGATTTGTCTGAGTCTATGTCAGTCTATGAGAAATCTAATTACTGTTCATCTCCTCGCTCTTAACAAGATCTCGACTTGAAATGAAAAAATAATCTTCCCCACCATCATGTTTTTTGATCGTGATCACAGTAGTGTCACGAGAATATTGTCAGGACATTATGGTTCCTCATGAACTGTGTAATATTGTGCTGCCAAAAGGAAAGTGTCATTTTCCACATAGTGTACGTGTGTCAGCCAAACACGTTAACAACACCTCATAGTCACACACATGCCATTTTGTGCATTTACACAAAGACACCTGGGGTGCATGTAATGCCCAGTTCAGTGTCCTACCTGTCCGAAGACTGAGTCGACGATGGGCCGCAGCTTTCTCCTGTCTCCCTCTTGCAGCCAGAGGTTATCGGGGTCTCCCACGGGGGAAGACAGACTCAAGGTCTTGGCCTTAGACTTCGGAGGCTTCTTCATACTAGCTGAACTCCATCGCCTGAGTGATTCGATCTTCTTCTTGATGGAGCCCTGGAGAACGGAGGACGAACAAAGAGGTTGTAATGGGAAGGTTGTGCCACATATAATAGACAGAAAAGTGAATGGACAGCAAGAGAAAGAGAACGGAGTGAGAGATGACAATTCATGCAGCAGAGACTATGAATGAACGAATAAATGAATGAACTGAAATATAATTAACTCATCGCACACCTCAAGATTAAATGCAAAATTCCTGGAAAGAAAGGTATAAAAAAAAGGTTGATGTAAAGAAGCTGCAGCAGCACAGGTAGACTAACAGCACACACACACACCTACTGTAGGTAGCAAATAGCTTGCACATGTGATATTGCTCTAAAATGATATTGCGTTTAAATAACTAAAAATTTAACAATACTTAAAGTTTGAAAGTTGTAAACAAGTAAAGTAAATAGTGTGTCCATGCCAACCAGGCCTCAGAAGACAAACACTGGGCAGCCACAGCATATCATGTTGAGTTTGTAGGAGCGCCAGTGGCAGGATTTAGGCCACAGACAACTCATATTTTGGCATGTACATCCACTGACCTTCTTCATTAACTTCCCCTCTGGCATCTCCACGGATGATACGCTTTTTGCATCAGTCATCTTTGCAGCCCAGCTTGCATGCACAGAGACGTCCTCTTTCTCTCTGGTCTCTCCTCCTGTCACGCTCTTGTCCACTCCGCCTCTTTATCTGCCTCTAGAGCATCTGACACCAGTTGATAATCTGAGGCACATCTCCTACTGTTGTTGCTCCTCCTTCTCTCCTCCCTCTCTCATCCCTCCTCCTGTATCTACATCCATCACTCACTCTTTCATCGGCTTCTTTCCACCTCTTCTCTTGGTTTCTCTCCTTGTAATTACTGCTATCACACACAGATCATGGATCAAGGAAAAAATGTATGCTTAGCTTCTGTCTTTTTAAACTCTTGGTGTTAATTACTATGTTTTTATTGATTGAAAAAGAAATCTTGTCTGTTTGAGCCGGACACTATTTCCTGTCCATGTATGTGACATCTCCAATAATCCCGTATTTATTTCCTCTCCATCTCTCTCTGATCTCGTCTGTTGCGATGCTGATGTAGCCTTGTCCTCAATCCTCTGCACTTTATAGTGCTTCCCATTGTTTATTACATTCACCATATGGGCCTGTGCAGTGCGCATACAAGCACACACAACACACTTCCTACATGGAGAGTATGATGGCCAACAGTGTACGATACCATTCTGTGAATGTTTTGCTCTACTTGATTTAGTATAAAACTGAATTACTCTTTATAAAATAAGTGAGTTACAGTTAGTGTTTCAAGAATTTAAGGCCACACATGTAACTGTCAAGATGTGTGTGTAGAAGCAGCAGGAGAAGGACCCAAACGCAGACAGGGATGGAAGATGAAGCAGTTTACGGATTTATTTAACTCACTTGTGGGTGCAGGCAAGTAAGCAAGCAGTACAGTCTAGACACAGGAAACCACAAGAAATAAGTCCAACTTATGAACATGAGCACAAGGAGCACAGACACATCCAACACAAGAAACAATGAACCGACAGGGACAAGTATAAATAGGGAAGACACTGACGAGGGAATCAGGGGCAGGTGTGCACAAGGAAGCAGGTGAAGACACTCAACAGGCAATCAAGGCAAGGGGGAGACACGAGGGCAGGAAAACACTAGAAACAAGACAGACCAGACTTCAAAATAAAACAGGAAACAACACAAAGACTATACTTCAACAATACGAGAAACCACAGATCTTGACAGTAACTGAATGGAGCTTAAGTTAATATAACAGGATTATGTTCATATATTTTTGGAAATGTCTGACTAATTATCCACTGTACAGCCAAAAGAACCCACAAGGAAGACAAAGAGAGGAAGGAGGGGCTCAGCAGAGCAAGACTTGACAGGTAGGTATGAAAAATAAAGATAAATAAGAAGGATGTGCTGTTTTGGATTCGGCCTGTAGTGCCAAGTTAAAGTAAAAACCTAACTGCTCTCTATAGAGCAGAATCCATGAGATCCCTGTTACTGTTGACCTCTGTCAGCATACAATACATAGAAAACTACATTATTCAAACTGCAATCAAATTTTCATTAACAATAACATTTTACATTCTGCATTCTCTCTATTTTTTTTTTTTTTTTTTTTACATTACTGTTATTTGGACGGCAATAACACAGGGAAAAAAATCAAATGTTGATGAAATGTGAATTAAAAGGTAAAACACTGGAACAGCCTGTAGCTAAATGCTTTATAATAACACATATATATTGAAGGTGGGCTTTGCAAGTGTTAAATATTTGTGCCAAGTTGCCAAACTGCAAACTGTCATTATTCTGTTGGTTTGCGCAAGAGGCTTTTTTTCGCAGTAGATGTCACAGTGTAGAGAGAGACAGGTATGAGACACAACGAAGACCCCCGGCCGAACTGTGGATGTTGTGGTTGTGTGGTATGCACCTTAACCATTAGGCACCAGGGCACCCCATGTGTTAATAATGCAGTATCTTTTGGTTCAGAGATCTGGCAGCAACAAGAGTCAATACCTAAAGCCAACGCAGCATTAGGTTGAGAACAATAAGGGCAAAGTTCAGCGCTGATTTACTTTAAATTATCAGTCAGTCTTTATCAAATTCCCCACATCAACAAAATTGTTGGATGGATGATGAAAAATGAGCAGTGAGGCAAAAAAAGAGGACGTTTGCACCAGAGCAAAGGCCCTGTTTTTAAGCGGAACTATGTACTTTCTATGAACTATGTAACTTCAAAAGAAAAAATAAGGCATTCTTCCTCTTCAAATAAATGGTTGAATTCACAAGCAATAAAATGCATTGCTGCTACAGCCTTATGTGCTCTGGTATGACCAGAAACATACGGTGGCTAAGGTTAGCTAAAGTTAGCAAACTACATGTAGCAGTATAACTGGCATTATGGAGTCAGTTTGCTGACTTTATGACTCTTCTCTACTTACCGCATTAGCATCACTTGTTGGCCACAAGCTTCTGTTTAGCAAAAGTTTCAAAGGCTCACATTACCTAAATCCTCTGTACAGTGAAAATCTAAGGATATCTCACCTCACTCAACTTGTCAGGCTCAAGTTTACATTGTCTTGGCGGAACTTTTGTCACTCTAAACTTAGCAGTGACATTTCATAATAAGGTACACATATTCCTGAGCAGATACTAAAGAACAAATCAGAAACAAATTCATGAATAGCTCAGTACTTCCTGCATAACTCTGAATAAAGGCCTTTATAGTAGATGAGACTGGCCGCTAGTTACCATGTTAATGTTAACTGTTAAAGAGAGATAACTTTTGTAAGATGAAATAACACAGTTTCCTCTTCACAAGTTAAAAGGTGAATTCAAAAGCACTATAATGCAACTCCTCTCTGTTTAATACATGCAGAGGTTTTGCTGCTACAGCTTTACTTGGTCTGGTATGACCAGTAGCTTATGGTGGCTAATGTTAGCAAACTTTAAATAGATATTACAGTCAGTTCTCTGACTTTATGACCCTTCTCTACTTTTGCGTTACTCAGCAAAGGTTACATAGTCTCACTTTAGTGGTATCTTGTTCCAAGATATCTGTGTATCAGCATACTGACCACTTCAATTAGCTCTCAGTCAGGTGCTGAATGACTCAATCATTTCTCATTACGTACACATTAGTTACTAACGTGGTGCATCATCCCATCGACCTGACAGGCAGCTGTTGGGGATGCTCCATTAATTTGTGAATTAATGGCAAAGACAGCACTGTGCCATTCACCCACCACCACCTTTAGCCCACTGTGTGTGGGTGTGTGTTTGTGCTGTTTTGTCCCAAATGATGCCCATTAAGTTTCAGTCCTCAATGTCCATTTCAGCCATCTGTAGATAAAGTTGTGAGTAATAGTTCTCAGTAAGAAGTGTGAGTCAACCCGAGTGATTATATTTACTGATTCTTAGGAAAATCATGAAATAATATTCGGAAATCCCCAAATTCTACAAGGTCAACATCAGGATAATCTGAAACAGGAAGTATACTTACAAAGTTCACTCCCACTTTCCTTTAAAATGATAAGTCACAGCAGCAAACAGATGCACATGCTGCTGCATGTGGTGCAACAGGGCAGTTCTTGTTGTTCTTGCTTACATTGGCAAACATGCAGCAGTGAACAAAGAGAGCCTTGCCCTCAGATATTTCCTATGAAAAGGACAAATAAAACAGAAGGAGTGTCGGTCAGCCTCTGGAACTAGCCCCGACCACCTTTATAGTCTGACAGGAATTGTGTAGGAATTTCTCCACAAACTTGAAGCCAAAGCAGATCTTGGTCCTACCTTGGAGCCCAGGCAGGGGTAAGTATAATAGTAACATTTACAACAAGAAATTGATTTATTACCTTCTCCAGGAATCTTGTATCAGTGCATTTATAATATAGAGGGTTATTTTCTGTTTGTGAAAGATTGACATTCTGGGATCTATTAAATAGATATAAACCAAGTACATAGCATATGAAACTTTATTAGACTCTTCTTTTATTTACAGAAATGTACATTTTAATATACATACACAGTTATGTGTGCACACATGCTGCTATGTTGATCTCTTTGCAGTTCTCTCATGCAGTATACAACTTTTTTGTGTATGTAGCCCCGCAGTATATGAGGATTTTCATTTTTTTAAATTTTTTTTTACAAATGCCAAGTCATCTTTTCTGTATGTGTGTATGCATGAGTGTATATTTCAGTGCATGATGTTTAAAAGAAAATCACTGACATGAAATGCTCTTTAATTCTCTAGTCAGCATCTGTCAGCTATAAGTACTGTAGCATTAAACCCTCTTGCAGCAACACTTGCCACCCCTCCCTCCATCTACTCTCTCTCTCATTCTTTCCTCACCTCTCATCTTTACCAACTGTATTTCCCGGCGCTTTATGTAATCTCTTTTGCTCAGTAGTTCTCAACATCGTACATTTCATTATCTTTATCCTCGTCTGTGTGTCTCTGTCTTCTATGTCGTTGAGCGTCAGGATACCCCTACTCTTTCCTACATCTTTAACATTCCATTCATGTCTCTGCAGAGAGTTTCTACGAATTACACCAAGAAATATTCAGGCTACTCACTTGACTCATATACAGTATGTTTGTTAGCTTTTTCCTTGCCCCCCGGGTTTTCTATCCCCTCCATCCACTCATTACTCAATCATCAAGACTGTACAAAAATGACTGGAGTGGGGAGGAAGGTGGACCTTATGTTTCACCCTCTCCAGAGTTATTAATAGTTTCTTTAGATGCTCCCCTTGACAGATAAAAGTGCAAAACCATCTCCCTAACTTGTCAAAATACAGTATTGTATTGTAAGTGGTTTAACTCATTTCATCATCAGTAACTTAAAGAGGCAAAGCAAAACAAATTTATGTGTATGTACGCAAATTTAAACCATAATATCTTAAAAAACTGCAGTTATTATGCCACTTTTAATACATCAAACCTTCCATTTTTACGTAGGCTGTTTTTCAACATGACGACACCACAGCACCAAGAATGGTCCTGATAAAGTCTTGAATGACATCCACTTAAACACAAACTGGGAAAGTTTCAGTCTTAATATTATTAGATCTGAATGCTGCATTTGACGCGTTCAAACACAACATATTGATAGACAGACGTAAATACTGGCTGGGACTTTCTGGCGCAGCACAAAAGTGGTTTAAATCTTATATGATTGTTGATTGATAATTAAAACTGAGAGTGCAAAGATGACCTGTGGCTCCATTCTCAGGCCTCTGTTCAACATCTACATCTGCTCCCACAAGCTCAGATTATGGGAAACAGCAAAGTATCCTACCATAATGTCACCAGGTGACTATGGTCACATACAAGCACTGAGTGATTGAACAAATCAATGATCGGAGTGTTAAACACAAGATAAAACTGAAATAATTGGAGCCAAAGAAGAACGACTAAAAGTCAGTGCTCAGCTGAAAGTCCCTAATGTTAAAGACCAAGCCAGAAATCCTGCTGTAGTCATGGAGTCAGACCTAAAATTCAATACAATTGAAAAATCAGCCACTATCACCATAAGAATAGCCTATATAAAGAATTAAAGGACTTATGTCTCAGCAGGATTTAGAAAAACTTTTCCATGCATTTATCTTCAGTAGGCTCGACTACTGTAACGCTGTCTTTACAGGTGTCTCTGAAAAGTTGATCAGGCAGCTGCAATTGATTCAGAATGCAGCTTCTAGAGTCCTCACTGAGACCAGGAAAGTGGATCACATCAGTCCAGCTGTCAGATCTTTACACTGGCTTTCTGTGTGTCAAAGAATTGACATTAAAATACTACTGTTGGTTTATAAAGGTGAACTGAATGGTTTAGGGCCAAAATACATCTCTGATCTGCTGCTCCGTTATGAAGCGTCAGATCATCCGAGACAGGTCTGCTTACTGTCCCCAGAGTCACGACTAAACATGGAAAAGCAGCATTCAGTTATTATGCAACACATTTCTGGAACAAACTATCAGAAAACTTGAGGTCTGACCCCACCTTCAGGGACTATTTATTCATATCTAATCTTTATCTTTCAGCTTATTTTTTTTATCTTCTATTTTATTTTGCTCTTTCAAATCCTATTTAAATGTGTCTTTTCATATTGCCTTGCCTTTATGTAAAGCACTTGGAATCATCTTGTTGAAAGTTGCTACACAAATGAACTTGTCTTGTCTTGTCTTGCCTAATGGAACAAAAATTCTCCCACAGTCACCAAACCACACATTAGACATGGAATTTGCAATTGCCAAATTTATAGCAGGCAGAATTAATCACTATTTAAAAAAAAAAAAATAGAGCTGCTAAATTAGCTCTTATTACTGCCACCATATGAGTGGGCTGGTCATAGCTAACTGTATATGACACATAACGTTTTGTCCTTTATTGTGAAAGGACAAAAAGTTGGTAAGGCACGGCAAGGCAGCTTTATTTATACAGCACATTTCAAACACAGAGGCAATTCAAAGTGCTTTACATAGGCAAAGAAAAGCATTAGAATGACATTCAAAACAATAAGTAATAATAAAAAGAATAAAATCAATTAAAATAGAATAAAATGAATTTTAGAAGGGGCTTAACAACTGCAGTTCTCAGTGATTTTGTGCCGGATAGGAGTGAGCCATTGACAATTTTCAGCACATCCATTTCTAAGCAACTGAAAACATTTTTGAAAAAGGTGGTTGGCAGGGTGTCAAGAGAGCAGGTGGATGAGTGAAGTTTTAGTATTGATAGCCTTGAATGCTGACAATCTGGCCAAATTGTTTGTGTGCCGTTGCATCAGTGGTCTGGTTCCATTGTTTGACACGGAGGACTTTATGGCCACCCTGATATTTTGGATGTTTTCACAAAATAAATAAATAAATACAACCTCATTACACATATTGAGGGATAGGAAATCAGGGGCTACCCATGTTGGGGGATTAGTTAGCTTCTCAACTGTGGTGAACAAGGTACGAGATAGTAGAGATAATGTGCAATCACTTTATATCCATAAAGATTATGATCTACCAGTTGATTATGATCATTTATTTTTAACATAACCTTGCAATCATGATATTTTACATTTCTGATTGTAAAACAATTTTGTGAAATGTACACAGGATGCATGTCAGCCTCTGACAACACTTCCTTCCTTAATTCTTCCCTTCTTCCTCTTTTTTTGTCATTCCTGTTTCTTTGTCACCATACGTGTCTTTGTGTCCCCCATCACTTCAAAGAGAAGGCATTGCTGCACAGCCAAAAAGACATAAAGAGAGAAATAGATGAATACAGAGGGGGGGGAATGAGAGATAGTCCCAAAAGGAGGGAGAGAGAGAGATAATCTGCTGGAACTGAATGGCTGAGAGGAAAGTGGAGCTTTGTATGTCAATCTGACCTGTTAGGTTTAATCCTGCTCTGTCTTTATATTCTGGATCTTCACTCCCTAATATTCTCTCCAAATTACAACTACCTCCATGGTAATCCCACACTGCTGTGGCCTACATTACACCTGAGCCTGTGTGTGGGTGTGTCTGATTGAGTGTGATGGAACCAGACAGTCTTGCGTCGTTGGTGATGAGACAGTCAATCGAAATGGATATCAGTTATGATAAAATCCAATCTCTCAGAAAGGTGGTAAAACGTTCACCAATTCAGATTTAAAGTGCTCCTGGATTATAAGACCTGAAAAGCATAATCCTACTTTATCATTTCATGTCTGCTTACGTAATCAGTGCTATACTGCTCTCTGGTGGCTCGAAATCTGCATACCATGAACCTCCAATCTACAGCAGCCAAAGGTTTCCCTATATCCCTTTATTCATCTCATGACCCCTCACATTGTTCTTGTGACACCTTGGCGGTGTTGCTAGATAAATCATTTCTTTCACTCTTTTTCTATTTACTGTATATTTACAGTTTACTGGGAATTTCAGGGCATACATTACTAGTGCTGACATCAGCATGCTCACAATGACAATGCTAACATGGCGATGTTTATCAGGTATAATGTAAAGTACAGCTGAGACAACTTGTTTTGCAGATATGATGATCTAGAGCCAGGTGATGATGGCTCTAGATGGAAAGTTAAGGGATCACCAAGTTATTACAGTTCATCCTGAGGGGGGCATGACTGTTGGTAACAAATTTCATGGCTAACCCTAACCCATCCAATAGTTGTTGAGACATCTTTCTTAAAACATGTCATGTCAACGTCATGGTGGCACTAGAAGAAAAGTCAGGGGATCACCAAGGTCAATAAGCTTTACTCTCTGAGGACCATGAACAACTGTGCTTTGAGCTAAATGCAAAAATCAGAATGCTAACATGCTGATGTGTAGCAGGTGTGATGTTTTCTATGATCACCATCTTAGTTTAGCGTGTTAGAATGTTAACATTTGCTAATTAGCACAAAACACAAAGTACAGCTGAGGCTGATGGGAATGTCATTAGTTGGTGGTGGCCACGGCTTTTATGTGATAGGTCAGAGGGCTTCCATTGAATTAGCCCTACATGTCCATTAAGACATATCTAACATGATCAGAGATAAATCAAACAGTCCACTAAATCACTCCAAATCAAGCTGAAAATCCAGTAGCGTCTCAGCTATATTCCACCTCATTTTTTGATTCTTATTTTGTATGCTGCATGTGGCTGTCTTTGATGCCTTCAGAGGGCGAAGATGGTGGGAAGCAGAGCTGGTCAGGTGATTGACGTGGCGAACATGAACCCTTTGGTGACCTTGGCACTGTAAGGCTCACATCCCGACTGCTCTTCCGCCTAATATGAGCTCTTAAACTTCTCCCTGGCACCATCAGTAAATCCCCTCCTTCCTCTACCAGACCGTCAAACACTGCTCCCAGACTCTGCCGTATTCTCACACAGAAGTTTGGGCAGCTGAAGGCGTATAGAATAGGGTTCAACACTGGATTCAAGAATGCAAAGGTTGTGGCTAGGGGCAGTCCCACCTCCGCCAGGTCGAGATTGTTGCGCCAGTACTGTGCTGTCACTTCGATTATGCAGAAAATGTGATAGGGAGCGCAGCAGAGTACAAATGCTGCAATCACAAATGTCACCATCTTGGTAAAGCTCTGGGACAGCTGACTGTGATTGGTCTGATTAGAGCTAGTAGGGGACAAGGTAGTAGGTGTCAGGGATAACGATGGACCGGTGGCCAGAGGCTTGAGAAAGATATCAGTGTTTTTTGTGGTTGTAGGGATATTTGTAGTTCCTGATGTCCCGTCTTTGTTTGACACAATCAGTGCATCAGTGAGCCTGATGGCACTCTGCTTCCTCCTCCTCCTTCTCCTGTTCCTCAGGCTGAGACAAATATAGATGTAGCTCCCTGCAATCACCACCAGGGGGAACAGGAACGCTAGCAGTAACTTGGAGATGGCTGTTGCTGCCTGCCTCACTTTGCAATCTCTCTCCAGAGTGGCTTCAGAGGATGAATACAAGGCAAAATTATGATAGCATAGTTTCCTCCCATCCTGTTTCTCAGTCACTGAGCGGAACAGGAAGTAAGGTAACGTATTAGTTGCTGCCCACATCCAACCCAATGCACACACCTTCCACGCTCCTGCCACTGACCGATGATTCTGGCTCCACACTGGCTTGGCCACCAGAAGACAGCGGTCCAGTGAAATGGCTGCCAGCAGGAAGGCTGACACAAACATGTTCAAGAAGAAGATGGAAGCCTCGGTTTTGCAAAGAGGGCTGCCGAGCTCCCAGCTATGTGAGGAGTAAAGGTAGGAGGTAAAGAGGGGCAGCGTCAGAGTTGCCAGGAAGTCAGACATGGCCAGGTTGAGCACCCAGACAGATGCCACGGTGCGGCGCCGCAGGCGGAAGCCCACCACCCAGAGGATGAGGGCATTCTCCAAAATCCCCAGGCAGGAGACCAGACCGTGGATGCAAACAATCACCATATTAGCCTTTGTGTCGTTGTTGAGGCTGTGCTCCTTCATGGACTGTAGCAGGGGACAGATCAGCTGTCCCGCCGAGGCATTAGAGGTTGAGGTCGTGTTTGACATTGGTGCTCTGAAAGAAAAAAGACAGTGGCAAGAAGCTAATGGAGAACTGATAAATCACCACTCCCTTAACTCATGTACAATGACTAAATGAAATGAGCACCATTATCGTCTTACTTGTTAATCTTTATTGCTCAATTACAAATCTACTTTGCTGCTGAGGAACCCGTAAAGAAAACGTTATCAAATGCAATTAAAAGAATTACATCAACAACGTGACTGACATGATTACAGATGAAGAATCCTCATGAACAGTATTATTCTTGGCAGTAACTGACTCATATTTGGCACAACAGTCATATATTCACGTCCTGCTGCCTTTCAAGTTTCATAATGACACACTAATGTAATGACTGTCCTTTGGTTAGGTGTGCACCCTAATCTCACACAATACTTAGACAGTATATACATATAGGTGTACCATTTTTCCTTTTTTCCTCATTCTCTGTAAAACCAAATGAGACAAAACAAAGATTTCTTGACAGTGTCTCTCGCGAACATGTCAAAGCCTGTTGCTGTGGTCTAACCACATATCAGCTCTTGGGAAACTACACATACTTAGTTAAGCAATACAGTCCAGGACTGTCTGAGAACCCAAGGAGATACGATCATGCCGTTGTCAGGAATTGTATTTATCTATGTGTTCATCTCAATCTCTTTTTCATTGAGGTAACCACTTTGTACTATTCCTCTTGGGTGGAAATACCAGGACACATAAGTTAACTGAAAGTGTAAGTAATAAAGGTAGTCAAACCTTTTTTGCTAAGATGCTTTTTTTTAAAACCTCAACTCCACACCTTTTAGTGGATGGCCATCTGTTTATGATGCAAAGCCCACCAACACTATATCACCCAATGCAAAGCACCCCAGAATAACTCCACGGCAATGTAGTCATAGCCTTTCTCCCATGAAGAAGTCGAAAAAAAGTTAATGCAGCCCACACCACATGTAAATGGATTGAATTCGTACAAATATTCTAAAGGCCATTGGTTGTTGGCCAGCATGGAGCTGGCAGCACTGACTAGCTGGTAAATCACCAGAATGATGAAGACTGATTTGCCGGGCTGCATGCTTAGCAGTGGCTAAAGGTTTGAGCTCTTGTACTGAGACACACAGCTCTAAACAATGAAAAATACTCAGTACTAAAATAATATAATAATGCTTCACTCATCATAGCTTACCCACTGAGAGGAAGCAGAAAACCACTTTTTGTTGGGTTCTGGTACTCCTGCTATGGAGTGTAACATGTGGCAGAGGAGGACTCTAAGCAACAGAGCTAGTTTGATTGATAAAAGTTGCAAGTGTATCTGCTTACACTAGCTTGTTAGCAACGCTAACGTGAGCTAACGTTAGCAGAGCTAATATGGAGATGTATGTCTGTTGCTTCAACTCACCTTCCCCAACTGCACAAGTAACCTTTGTTGGGCAGCCCAGTGTTATGCTTTGTTGTCTGGCCTGTCAGATTCTGTGACCTGATAGGGAGCTTTATTTGTTTAGATTTCCATCGCCCTCTCCCAGTGTCCTTCTTGGTTGCAAATTCTCAATTATTTCTCGAATTACAGAGCATATTTTCATATAGTTCAGTAGCTCAGTTAAGTTATGGTTATGGTTGGAGTTACATACAAGAAATAGCATACATGTGAAACGTCTAATTATCACTAAATATTTTAGAATAAAAATGTGACTATTCAAATCAAGTGTTCCCATTGTATTCATACATATCCCGTTATACTGCCTCCCTAGATGAGGTAAACACAGCACCATGTCGGCACATGAATACAGACATGTGAGCCAATATATCCATGACACGACGCTGACGAGACTGGTTTCCCCCTCAAGTGTAAATTGCATAAATGGTCACAAATTAGAGGGCGTTTTTGCTTGAATACAATTCTGAGTTGTGAATATCTTGGTGTGACAGTTGCCTTTAAAATGACTGAGAACTTGAATAACCACAATATGAGAAGCATATGCTTCTTGGAAATGTGGAACACCCAGTACAGAGAAAAGTCAAAGTGAGCCACTCAGCACCTTAGCAACAAACTGTTGAATTTGGAAGGTGCAGCAGACTGACATGTTCAGTGGTTTTTTTCCATGAAAGCCGAGCTGTGTATTGTGGCTCCGTGTGCTGACTTTAGTGCCCGGCGAGCTGTCAATGTATACATTTGTAGCAGTGCACTTTCATGTAGGAATTGATGCTAAAATTGCAGTTGGCTCCACATCTCTACTTGTGCTTGACACTGTTATCGCTTCTTATTAGCTGCTCTGCTGTCTGATTGCTTTTGACATTTAATAGATCGGCATCGACAATCAGTTGGCATTTTATTAGGTACACCTAGCTAATATTTAGTCCACCCTCACTGATATAAATGAAGTGGACAAAATATTAGAAACACCTCTCAGTATGAAGCAATGCGATTCAACAGCCCCATAAAATACAGCCTCCACAATGACCATAAATAATAACGTTATGAACTGAAAATACACTATAACCTTCATGAAGGAAGGATTTATTGCAGGGCTCTTTTATTAGACTACATACATTTTCAGGCAGGTGTACCTGGTAACAAACTGGCAACAGAGTGTATGTACACATCAAAAAATGACATGATATTGTACCAGTCCGTAACAGCAAATTCTATTAGATTAAATTCTATCTCTAATTACTGCTCTACCAGTAGAGTGTGACAGGTGGCGATAAGCGACAGTATCTTGTATCAGAATCTATTCTTTCTACATGGAGAATAAATCACTAACCCTGCTGCCATGCATGATACATGGCAGCAGGGTTAGTGATTTATTTCATCGTACCTTGTTTTGTTATTTACAATGGTGCCGAGGTACAGACATACAATAAGAGTAGACAACTAAAATCATCAAAGAAAGCTAGGAGGAGGCAACATGAAACTGAATTTAACTGAATTAAATATAATAGAAAAAAACATACCTCCTGTGGGAGTATCGAGGCAGCATGGGAAAAAGTAGGCCTGGAACAACAATGAAAACTGTATAACAATGATAAAGTATAATACTATAAAGTACAGTATAATAAAAGGTACAAATCAAACATTAGGAAGTAGATCAAAACAGTGAAAAGTATCATCATAACATGCAATGATGATTATAGCAATAGTCATTGTTCATCAAAAGCTGTGGAGTTCTTGCTAATATGACCACAGCTACATACAATCATCATAGTGCCGCAAACTCTGAATTCATTTAGAAGTATTAATAAAACACTCACCTAGTTGTTAGGTTACATTCATAGGTGAGGGAGAAAGTCACAATCTTTCCTTCCAAATTCCTGTTCTGTCTTCCTCTTCGTCTCACTGTGACAGACGTTCATCCCTCCAGTTCTGTCACTTTCTACAGCTCTCATGTTATGGAGACACCCACTGAGTCCCTGCTACACACACACACACACACACCTCCTCTTGCTCCGCCCTATATCCTGATAATATTTTGTGAGGGAGTGTGTGAACATGGATGCAAATTTTGACTTAAATTTAAATTGAGACAGGTACATGGAAAGACGTGGGAAAATTGCTAAATGAGCAAGAGAGAAAAACATAACGGAACAGAGACTGACATGTGATATCAGTGATATGTCATTGTCTGTCCTACGTGACTGATCATCACACCGAGACTGGACTTGTGTGAACTAGTTCCCCCCATGCTTCGTCCTGTGCTGTAGTTTCCTTGACGATACATTGCATCAACACAAAGTACAAGTCTATACTGACACATCGTCACAGTGACATCCTCTGTATAGTTAACACAACAGTCTAAAAACAGTTTACTTATTTGGCAGCTCACAGTATCTATCAGAGCAAAGTGTGAAGAGGAGAAAAGTGTGTTTTGCTTAGTGGTTACAAACGTCTCTGTCACCATCTGGTGGTGAACACGACTCAAAACACCTTTCACCTTTGCCTGTTTTGTGCGCTCATACAGAGGACATGAAAGATGCTGAGAGATCACAAACCATACTGTTAATCTGAGTATGTAAAAACAATACAACCTTTACAATAGTGAGGGATGTAGCATTGTCATTATATTAAGACTGATCTCCTTGACTGCACCCATGACCTATTAAAATTATTTTACAGTTTTTTGACTGGTATACCCACAATTTACAGTAGGTGCAAATAAGTTGACCTCATTGGGATTCACCAGTTATCTCATGAGTTTATTTGAAAACTCAAATTTCACACATTTTGCTTCTTGGCATTCAACCAAACATATGACCCACGATTGTAGTTTGTAATTGTGATTAAAGCTGCACAAATCAATATTTTATTTTATAAACGATGGAAAAAATGACTATGTGCATGTGAAAGGTGTCTCTCGTACTGACAAACTCCCAGAGAAGTCAGTAGTTTCAGCTGTATGGAGCGTTTAGCAACTTTCAGCTCATTGTTTTGGTTGTAATGTCTTCCTTTGATTCACTCTCAGCCCTCTTGTCAACTTTGTTTCCAGCAGCGACAGGCAGCTGTTCTCAGTGAAAGAGCTCTGATGAACCCACACAGCCAACTCACAAAGTTAGCGACTAGCTGGTGAAGAACATAGTGGAGCATTAAGCAGCTGAACAGCCTGATATTCCAGTCAGATTTTAGTGGAGAGCAAAACAGAGCTAAGAGAAGAGGGAAAACTGACGGACACACCTCTTTTATTTTATTGCTCTGCGTCTGCTGGCTGTGTAAGTAACCAACCGTTTGCTAACAAGTGCGCTATATCAACTTTAAAGAGAGCTGAAGTCATGACGTCACGTCCGGGCTAGCCTCTGTGCCACTAGCTTCTGTTACTCAAAGCAATCTGTCATTCAGCATTTCTTTCTTCTGTCTTTCTGGACAAATTTTCTGGGGTTTACTTTACATACTCTAATACAAATTGGCATCCACCACAGCACTTGCCATGAGAAATTGAAACCCTCATGATTTTAACAAAGCTAAACAATTACTTTGTGAGCACAGAAAAAAACACTTTCCATAAAGATTTACGTCATCATAACTCTGTGGAATTCACCAACATTTTTTAGCTGTAATCTCTGCTGTCTAAATATTTCCTCTCTGTCTTTCTGTTGAACTAACCGTAACCCCTCCACTCGCCTCACTTTTATCTTATGGCTTTTTCCTAACTGATAATAGTTGTAATTATTTTAATTATTTTATGTTGTTTTATATCTTGTGTTTGGATTTTATTTACTTTAATTATTTGTTTTTATTGTAAAGCTCTTTGTAACTTTGTATTATTATAATTCTTTGTGCTAAGCTAGGCTAAACTCATCAAAGAGCTATTGAACGCACAGAGATGAAACTGATAATAGCTATTCTTCTCCTCGAACTCTCAGTAAGGCAGGAACTCCACATTATGAAAATGTCCAATTACAAGACAAAGTTTCATTCCTTCTCCCTGTCTTCTCTCTTACTTTTGGAATCTCCTCACACTCCTGTCATCTTCTGCTTATTTTCCCCATTGTCATTCCCTCACGTTTCTTTCCCTATTTCAGCTCCTTTCCAACCTCAGTACGCTTGCTTTCTCTACCACATGCTCGCCCCTCCTCGGTGATCTTTGGACCTGTAGATCTGCGAGGAGTGGGGATGAGGTTCAGTTGATCGCATGGTTACTGTACATTTCAAAGTTTTTTTTTTAGGGCAGGACACTAGGCATGTTGTAAGGAACTAAGCAGTTATCTTCTTCGGTTGATTTTTTTTTCTGGAAAGACAATGTTCATGTCTTCAGTGAACATTTCTCTACATTTGCTGGTAAAGTCCGGAAACTGTAAAATGATGAGATGCATCAGTTTGTGTTTCAACATCAAAGATTCAGATTCACGAGTTAAACATTAATCCGTAACCTCATGTTACACTGACAACCGCAGATGACTGTACATTAGCAACAAAAGCATAAAATATATTTGGCGACATATAATAAGATCCCAATAAGTTGCTGAGCTAGTTGGAATATGTTGGAGTATATGCTGAAAGTCTCAACAAATGAAATCTAAGAAAGAGTAAAGAGACAAAATTGATGTCATATTTAATTTTGTGAACTTAATTTTTTGAGAGGCATTAAGTTTGGCAAGCTGCCAAGCATTTTTGTTAATCATTATAATGGGGTATTTGTAACTGTGAGATAAGTAAAGCATTTTTTAAAAAGATTTTTAAAATGATTATATGCCAATATATACATTAAATTCAAAGTCTAGCAGTAAAGATGAGGACAAACTTCTGACCTCAGTTAAGACTATAACCTATCCCAGCTACCTGGCAAGCTTTGACCAAGCCCTTTATCCTGGATAAGGTCAGCCCGACAGGAATGAACTGAAAAATACATCTAAGAGGGAAGTATTTCACATGAAAGTTTTATTCATATCCAGTCTACATGTGCGTATGTGTGCAGATAAATAAACCAAATTCAAACCAGAAAACAGTTCCCTTGTCAACTGACTTGTTGAAAGCAAGTGAATACTGTATGACTGTACTCAAAGGCTGCATCATGCTGCTGGAGTCATTATCCTCCAGGCCTCCGCCTCTGAGAGAGAGGTGGGAAGAAGAAATCAAGTTATATCTTAACTTGTGCCACCTTTGTTTGGACCGAAGCAATAAAAACCTTGTTGTTTATTGCACTAAATTCCAGTAAAGGGGTTAAGTTCCTCAAGTTATGACCTAAATAGCAAGTGTTCATATCACATTTAATGGTTTCATGATGCAGATATCCATGTTTTTATGAGGGAAACTCTTACAGTTAGATACAGATAGCACACACACACACACACACACACACACACACACACACCTACTCCTTTAAATGTTCAAGTCTCCACCCTCCATCATATCAATCAATCAAAATCTATTTATATAGCACCTGTCAAACAAATCAAACGCAATTCAAAGTGCTTTACTAGCGATTGACAAAAGTGTAAAGACTTTAAAACAGGTCTAACATGTGCTCTCCTTTTGGTCTTAGTCAGCACTTGTGCAGCAGAGTTCTGAATTAATTGTAGCTGATTGATTGTATTCTTGGGTAGACCAGAAAGGGGAGCGTTACTACTATAGCTTAACCTGCTAGTTATAAAAGCGTGCATCAGTCTCTCTGTGTTGCTCAGAGAGAGAAACGGCCTCACTGTAGCGGCATTAGTCTCACACAGCAGCACCAAATACATGGGCCTTAATACACATGTGTGCAAACTGAGGTAGAGCTATGACTCTCAACTTCAGCTATCAGAAACAATCAATATTTATATTAAGTAACAGAATTCAGCTAGCATTAAATTCACCTCGGGACACCACCCTTGAAAAAAGGAAAAAGCCAATTAATTCATTCAGTCTCAGTCTGAATGTTGCTACAGAGCTCTTGACTCGTGTACAGTGACCTTAATACTTAATACACACAAACCACATAGTGATCAAGTTCTTTATGAATAGTTATAGTTGTATGTGTACTAACTAAACATACAGCTATAACTACCAGACAGACAGTTAAATGAATAAATGCAACCAAGAATAAATCAAATGAATACACGCGGGACCAAAATAATGTCATAGCGGTACATAATAAGGTTTTAGGAATGAAAACAAATAAACTGAATAAATTTAGCAAGAACTAAGAATCAAATCACATGAATACACAGCGATGAACAATTAATGCATGAAAAGAGGACCATTGTATACCGGATGATGCAGTGAATGATTAGTTGGCAAGCTGTGTTTACTCGTGTAAACACAGGGGGTCACTAAGTGGATAACTTTAACACTGACCAGTGAAATCACCTTAATGCATCGTTCAGCAGCTGAGAGGTTTCTCGTGTGGACCCGTTCTGGAGCTTTCGGGCCTCCTCGGGTGTGCTCGTCCCCACGTGGCAACTTGGCTCGAGCCACCGGTCTCTACGTCAGGAATCGTAGCGATTCGGCTTGAATCTGAGGTTTCTCCCTCTGTCAGCAGGGAGAAGAATGATAACATCTTCACACACCCCCACTTGGCTGTGCTGTGCAGGATTCAGAGTTTCTCCAGTTCTAACTTTTGTGGTGTTAGAACACAGAGGTGGAACANTCTTCTTTCAGACAGTTCTTGCTTCCAAAGTTGGCTGGATAAGGCAGAGGACCTTCGGCACGTTCTGTGCGGCTTGGAGCCAAGCGCAGGTCTCCGGACAAACGGACCAGCGGCCCGCTCGCCCGGGACAAGGTAGATAACAGTCAATCAGAGAGCAACAAGAGGCAAAAGAGAAGAGCCAGAGGGAGAAACGCCCAGAATAAGAGTAGAATAGAATAGAGAGATCTTGGGGTGTCTTCTTGTTGTGGTCTTCTGTAAAGGGGGCGGCGATGTCCGATGTCAACGGCGCAAAACTTTACTCCACCCACCCTAGATCTATTATGTCTTAACTATTTTCTTTGTTCCAATTTCTTTCTGAAGAATTAATTTAGGTAATCAAGTTAATCACATGTCTAAGGCTTCCATATTTAATAGTGTGGCATTCTCTGCTGCAGAACGATAGCAAACACCTTATAAAGACAGTCACAGTGTTAAACAACATGTTATTCTAACAACACACACACAGTATTTACCATATATGTCTGTATATATTTGCATTTGTGTACCTGTATGCACAGCAAATTCATGGGTGAATCAGAATAAACTCAATAAATACCAGGGTTCCTTTGATCACAGAGACGTCTCCGTCTTTCTCCTAAGAGGAGAAAAAGAGCACATGCTCTGTGTGTGTGTGTGTGTGTGTGTGTGTGTGTCTGTGTGCATCACAATTGGGGAAACTGTTAACAATTCAGTGACACATAACTTAACTCATGCACATAGATCTCTATGTATATCCACATAGTTGTCTCTCCATAGGTTTAGCAAACGAAATAAGTAAAATAGAATCACTGCAGCTCATCCAGCTCTGATCTCTGCTACAGGAATGTAGAAGAGGAGGGAGGAGATGCAGAAGAAAGATAACCCCACAGACACATCTGCACTCAGAGATTGTATCAGGCATTTAAGCTTAAATCTTGTTTCATTACAAGCTATGATCAATTTACTTGTTATGTAAATGCATATTCACATTTCCTTCACATTAGCTATTAAACAAAACCAAACATCTCATCTTTATCTTTATCTGGATTAGTGGATAGTTGTAAACCGTTCCTGCTGGCTCAGTTTCCATTTTACCTGCATCAAAATCAGCATGTTAAACGTTAAACTTCAGCACTTTTCAGAGGGCGAGTTAAACACAGCATATTAATTAATATACATTTAATTCAGCACGGCAAAGTCAGTTCCTTTGTTCTTGTGTCAAGAGTTCAGAGTCTTCAGTCCAGATCCTGGAATGTGGATCCAGGATGCCCTCCCCGAGTCCGGGCAGATCATGGTTCATGGCCCGGAGGTCATGCTGATAACATGATGTTTTGGCGAACTTCATCCTTGAGTCTAAACAGAGACTTGTTTCATGGCAGGGACCATAGTCGTGTCACACTTTAGTGGAGGTGAATTCTTTCTCAATGGAAGATGTAGAATTATTCATCATCAGGCTCCTTATCACGTTACATCACTTTGGAAATGTTCTTCAAATGAAAAAATGCTGTTTTGGTCACCCTCCGCACATGAGCCTTGAAATTAAAATCTGAGTCAAAAATCACTCCTACATTTCTTGCTTCTTGGCTTGGGTTTAGTCCTCGTGTGTTTAGCTTGGAGGCCAGTTTTTCTCTCTGAGCCATTGAACCAATGATCAGTACTTTGGTTTTATCCTGGTTGAGCTGTAAAAAGTTCTGTGAGATTCAGGCCTTTATATGTAAAATATAAAATTAAAAAGTGAGTCAATCGGCCCAGTGTCATCAGGAGACACCGCCACATAGAGCTGAGTGTCATCAGCATAGCTGTGGAAAGAGACGCCATGCCTCCTGATGACACTGCCCAGGGGTAACATGTACAAATTAAAAAGTAATGGTCCTAAAATTGATCCTTGTGGTACCCCACAGGTAACCTCATAGTGTTTTGAAGAGTGGTCATCTATAGATACAAAAGAAATTCTTCTGTAAAAGATATGAGGTAAACCAGCTAAGAGCAATTCCAGACACAGGCCAACATGCTCACTTAATCTGTCTAAAAGGACCTGGTGGTCCACAGTGTCAAAGGCAGCACTCAGGTCAAGTAGCACCAGAACTGAAGGCTTGTTGCCGTCTAGATTAATTCTAATTATCGGTCACTACTTTTAGCAGTGCTGTCTCTGTGCTGTGATGTGTCCTAAAACCTGACTGAAACATTTCTAATTTAGTATTTGAGTTTAAAAAAGGTACTTAGCTGACTAAAAAACAATTTCTCTAAAATTTTGCTTAAAAATGGGAGATTTGAAATTGGTCTAAAATTGCTGGGTGTTAAAATATCCAGGTTCCCTTTCTTTAAAAGAGGTTTTACTAAAGCAGTTTTAAAATCAGTGGGGAAGACACCAAGCTGCAGGGAATGATTTACTATGGCGTGGATGTCTTCAGATACAGAATTAAAAATAGTTTTAAAAAGGGAAATTGGAACTGGATCTAGGGAACACGTGGAGGGCTTCAGTTCTGCTTCTATTTTCCTGACAGTTTCAGCATCAACCAGGTCAAAACGTTCCAACTTGAATCACTCTGTACAGAGGTTACAGGTAAAGGTGCAGTGTGCTTGTTCTGCTGGCAGATACCGGATCTAACGTGGATTATTTTCTCCCTGAAGTAGCCAGCAAACTCTTCGCATTTACAAGATGGGGGGTCCAGATTGTAGTTAGTTTGGGGATTTATCAGAAAATCTATTGTACCAAAAAGCAGTCTGGGATTGGAAATGTTGGTGTTTATCAGGTTTGTCTCCCCGCCCCTGCTCACTTACCCGCCCAGAACTGTTTTAGCCCTTCCGGTGCTGCAGCCAGCTGGGGAGAGACAATCGGTTAAGTCGGTTAAGTCGCCTCCCGCAGCCGGAGCTCAGTTTTTCTTTTAGTTCAACTGCAACTGGTGAATTATTATTATTTGAAACCGAGGCAGCCAGTCAGTGGACAAGAGACGAGGAGCTCTCCGACCCCACACACACCGCTAACACCTGTACTGTCCCACTTCCGACATCCGCGTCAAAGGTTGTCATGTACAGAGTACTGTAGATGTTACATAGGGGGGTGGCGGGGCCGCATGTTCCACTTGTTTAAGAGTCACTGGAGTCATCACAGCGGAGAAACATCAAGGTACGATTATATTTCCAAGTTCGGCTTTGTTAATTTAATTGACAAGGTACTGACAACAGTTTTTCCACGTCACTGAAGACAAAAGTTTTTGTAAAATTTTGAAACAAAATAATTTAAAATACTTAATTTTTAAAAAACTTTTTCATAATGATGAGAAGATTACAGCAAAAAGAATTCTAAGTGTAGAATAATATCTTTGATCAGATATTTGTATTTCATTTGTAGGGAAAAGAAATCAGTATATCTATTAAAAATCAAAGTTTCTTTTTTGTCTTTTTTGCATTTTCTTTTCAATTAAATTAACGCGTGAGTAACTGACATTGTTGTAAACGACTATTTATATATTATTATTTTTTGTATATGTTATATATTATTATTTGAATTGTTTTTAGCTGAATTATTTTTATTTTACATCTTATTTTCACGTTTTATTTGACAAAATACAGAAATAAAGCATTGTTGCAAACATTACATCATAAGTCAATTTCAGTGCACTATTTACATAATCACTGAGAAATTTATGTGAATAGCAAATAAAGGACAAAGCAAAAAGTGCAATGATACGTTTGGTGGGGAGTACCTTATCAGCACATTCTTCAGGTGTGTACTAAATGTGTGTCAGCCTATGAACTCCTCATGTCACGTACAGTTTTATATGTTGAATAACTTTACTGGGCTTAGAAGAGAATTTTTTATTTTCTGTGAAAAATCACCAGGACAATGCCACAGACAAAGCTCCTTAAAGTCAGCATATGTTGTTTGATATGTATTGGTTTTCTCTCACCTTTACCTTTACGAAGTTATCACTTTGGATTCATAGATGATTCTCTTATTCAAACAGACTGTCATAGAACTGAACTTCTCTGATTCTAATGTGTCTTCTGATATATCTTTCAGAAACTTTTGGCAATATGAGCATCCAAAATCAGAACACAAATTAGTTGAATTAACAGTCATCATTTTTCTCTCCCTTTAGATTGATTATGACTTCAGTGCTGGGCATAGCCTTGCTGTCTTTGGCCCTGTCAGGGCCCACAGTGGCCTTTGTCTCCATCGGGGGTGGGGCATCCTCTCATGTCAGCATTACAGGGACGGCCATATTGCAAAAAGTGACGGAGACATGTCGGGCGGTGGCTGAGGCAGCTGGTCATGAGTTCAAACCCACGGTATGATGCAAGACAGCACAGTCACACACAACACACGGAAACACACTTAAAATACACTTCATTCCAACACATTTGTGTGTTTAAATTCAGCCTGGGTTTCAGCTTGAATATAAAACAAAAGCAAGAGAGGAACACATACAGTGAATAACTGCTCATTGTAGTTTGCCATATTTTTAAGGGGGAAACCATCAGTCCACTGTTTTGCATTTAGCAACACTGAAGCTGAGAGTATGACAGTAGAGGCGCCATAGGCTGATTTATTTCAGCAACTACCAGATGGATTGCCATGAAATTTAGTACAGACATTCATGTCCCCCTCAGGATGATTTGTAAACACTTTGGTGATCCCTTAACCTTTCATCCTGTTCCATCATGAGGTCAGAACTTTAATTTGTTAATGACCAAATACCTACAAACTAATGACATCCTCAGCTGTACTTTATGTTTGGTACAAATTAGCAAATGTTAGCAACACTTTAAACTAAGATGGTGAACAGCACTGTCATTGTGAGCATGTTATCATGCTGACATTAGCATTTAGCTTAAAGCACCACTACACCTATGCACAGCCTCACAGAACTGCTAGCATGGCTGTAGGCTCTTAGGGCTCTGTTTTCCTGAAACAGGTTACAGATGTGAACGCAAGTCCAAAGCTGAATACATTATTAGTAAGAGAAATACAGAGTCAGCAGGTGGAGTCGATCAAGTTTCAGTAATTGCAGCCTCTCTCCCTTGTAAGTTTGAGGCTGGGGTTTCTGGGAGAGAAAAAAACAGTGAATCTCCATGAAGCACCTGAAGTTCCAAAATAAAAAATGCACAACATCCCATAGCTCAGGACTCATCCTGAGGACAGCCGCGTTCCTTCAAATGATTTTACTGTTAAACTATAGCTTCTAGTCTGATGTTTAGCAAAACACAGAACATCATTGTTAGATCCTGGTCGATCCTGTTGCCGTGTTGGGAGATTTAAATAATCAATGAAGCTGCTGCTTCTGTGCCACACGTATGTAAAATTGTTTTGTGCACATCTGCTCTTGTTTAAATTGCCTTGCCTGTTACTGGAACTGTAACCTCTAGCCTTTGACCTCTGACCTCTGACTACAGGGTACATCTCCTGAAGAGCTGGTCCAGGCCTGTCTAGGTCCCACAGCAACAGGAGAAGTGTCTGGTGCCAAGTTTCACTCTGCTCTTCAACAGATCTACACCCAGAACGGACTGGTAGACCGGGACTTTGTCAACAGGTAGGTGAAAGATCGAAACAAAACAACTGCTATTCAAAAGCAATTAAATCATGGAACTGCGTGTTGTAAAGCTTTAATTAGGACTTGCTCTTACATTTAATTTCAGTGCTCCACACCACTTCAACTCAGAGGCCTTTCTGCAGGGGCGTGGCCTAATCACAGAGGGCGTGGTAGCCATTAAGGCTAACATTCGCAAGGAGAACTTCCAGGCTGCCAGGGAAACGCTAGGCAGAGTCCTTCATACACTACAGGTGAGAGGGGTGGAAATAAAACAGCTGGGCATAGAGGTTAAAGGGCAAGATGAGGAGAACATGGAGTAACGGACAGGCATATGCTGGATGAAAGAGTGATAAGGTTAGAGGAGGTAGAATGAGCGAGAAATGAGACTGAAAGGAAGATAGGTTCACTTTACGATGTGTATCAATACTGAATATGAAATCATAACTCTGTCTATGTGTATGTAGATACTGTATAAGTGATGTGTGTGTTTCCATGCAATGTCAGGACTTCTACAGCCACAGTAACTGGGTGGAGCTGGGGCACACAGAGCCATACATCAACCTCATAAGCCCACACCTTCCTCTGGAAAATCTAGCAGGTGTGTGTGTGTGATATCATACACATGACTGCATATATTTCTGTGGGTTGGGTAACACTATCTGGGTATCTATAGACCAAAGAGTAGAGTGTGTTGTTGATTCTGATTGGCTGGTGGGTGGGCCTTATTTTCAGATAATGGCACCCCTATCACTGTTCTAACATACCATAGAACAGAAGTCAATCTAATGAAACAAAGTCATGCTTACTTGCCTTGGTTCAGAGTTTAAATGTGTTTACTCGTGCATCTCATGTGCCTTTTGCTTGTGTAGATGTCAACACTGCCACCTGCAGTGACTGTGCCAGTGGGACATGCCCCAATTCCATCCTCCCCAACATCCTGAAGGAGAAGAAACTCACATCAGGCTACATGGGAATCTTTTCTGCTGCCAAGCCTAAAGGTATCAGTGGTGAACACATCTCCAAACCATATGCAAATACATAGGGCCATATTCATTCACAGCCACAAGGAGCAGGACTGGCAGGAGGAAATAAACTTCCACAGCTGGTCAAAATATGTAAACATTTATGAGACCATTATTACTTGGATACATGACTTGGCAAACACACCATGATAGAAAAAAAGCAGACAAAACAAGAAGACATTTCATTTATACACTTATTCACTGAGACAATATAAAACAGGTAAAGCAAATTATATTCAGTTTTTCTAGAATGCTGATTTATATAAGAGGCCACATTTAGAAGTCATCAATTTATCACAAACAGGAAAAGGATCAGCCCAGTCCTACACCTTAAAGGAACAGTTTGTCATTTTGGGAGATACGCTTATTTGCTTTCTTGCCAAGATTAGATGAGAAGATCGATACCACTCTCACATCTGTCAGTTCAACATGCAGCAGTCACTTCATGATGGCGACAAACATGGAGTCTTGCAGCCATCATGAGGTTGCCAGGCAACCAGCAGAGACTCCAGGAAGTGACTGCTCCTGGCCAAAAACATAACACATTGTTTTTACACTTTGTACAGTTTTTGGAGCCAGGCTAACTGTTTCACCCTATTTCCAGCTTTTGTGCTAAGCTAAGCTAACTGGCTGCTGGCATTATCCTCAGATTCAACAGACATATGAGAGTGGTGTCAATCGTCTGAGCCAACTCTTAGCAAGAAAGCATATATCCTAAAATGTCAAACTATTCCTTTAATGCCCTATAAGGAATCTAGATATTATGCTTAACCAATAACTAACACGCATCACTTCTATAACTCTCATCTGACATTCAGGATGTCCCAGTATTTGTTGGGTTTTAATTAAGTATTAAAATCCAGAAGCAATACTCATATGCCTCTTAATTAAAAACATGTTTGTTCCACCTGGAGTACAAAACAAACATGGTCAAATTCTGCCAGGTAATTCAGTCAACCCAGAAAAGCACACTTGAGTACATAACAGGCACAAGTTCACTATAAATGTCCCTTCTGTCCTGTGTCAGGTAAATGTAGCCATGGAGGTGCAGCTGACCTGACTAGCACAGCATATCCTCGCGGAGGCATCAACAAAGATGAGCGTCGCTCGGACAACGTGGCCCTCCACAATGCTGCTGTGAATGCAGCCACAGCCGCCAGCCTCCAGCTGCTGGAGAACATCCGGTTAGCTGCCGGGGACAATGACTTTCTGAGGTTTGACATTCAAATATGAAAAATATTTACTTACTTTATACCATTTCACTGTCCAGACTAAGAAGGATGATTAGATTCACCTGACCTTCGATTCTTCACTCTCTCTTTCTTTCTTACAGAATGATGGGGATCGCCCGCTCATCTGTCGTGTGCTTTGTTATTGACACCACTGGCAGTATGTCAGATGACATCGAAGAAGCCAGGGCGGTTGTTTATGAAATCATTGACAGCAAAAAAGGGACACAGGATGAGCCATCCGAGTACATTCTGGTGCCCTTCAATGACCCCGGTATGAACTCTTCTACTGATCATGTTTAGGAAGCCATTGGTGGTGTTAGGCCCCTGGTGTGTGATAATGCCATAGAATGTTATTATGTAATGCTTGGCTGAATAGTTGTAATACTAGTTACATGTGAAGTGTATGATCTGAAGTAGATTTAGCAAACTGTGGTGCATACTGTAAATCTGAGTCACAGTGGTTCTGTAGGATGAAAAGTGATTTAAAAAAAACAGTTAATCCAAAATACTTTGGATCACAGGTGAGTCTTGGCACTTAGCCCCTTTTCTGTGCTTTATATGTAGAATTTGGACCTGTGATCAGGACGACAAACCCTGAAGAGATGAAAAGAGAAATCTCTAAGCTCACAGCGAAGGGAGGTGGTGATGTCCCTGAGATGTGCCTGTCAGGACTTCAGGTATACTAAAACTATGATACTGTTATATTGTAACTAGGATGGTTGTTGCAGATATTTTTATGGATCCCTTAAAGACTGTGGTAATTCAGAATGACTTCATTTTTTTATTTCCCCAGTTGGCTCTCACCAGTGCCCCTGCCTCCTCCGACATCTATGTTTTCACCGATGCTATAGCCAAAGACATTGCCCTAAAGGACACTATTGTTGCGCTCATCAGGACCACCAAGTCAGCGGTAAATACTGACTGACACCCAATGATGCCCTATGTTCACTCAGTTCATTTTTTTGTTAGTAGTCATAGTTAAGTGAATTTAACTTGAAAGGCTGGGGTTATAGTCTCCACATTAAATCCACAGGTGTCATTCTTCATGACCAATGTTCTTATGAGGCGCCGTCGTTCCCTCGGAGCCAGTTCCTTTGAAGACTATAAGGACCTGGCTTTGGCCTCTGGAGGCCAGGCCATCCAGGTGTCTAAGAGTCAATTGCCTGAGGCCACAGACGTCATCCTCGACACCTCAACTTCAGCTCTGGTAAGACTGTGCAGTTCTAATACTACATTCTGTACTATCTGAAGCATGTATCAAGAAGTATCTGCTGCCATACCACCAGACTACAGCGCAGCTTCTTTCCTCAGGCTGTAAGACTCCTTAATTCATCCTCTGCACTCTATCATTTATAATAGTTTTCTGTTTTGATTTTGTTTTTTGTGTCTGCAGCATGAAGGGACTACAGCTTGCATTTCATTGTACAACCCTGATAAATAAATAAATCTTGAACCTTTAGTGGTTGGACCAGTTAGAGAGGTAAATCATCCATTTTGCTCCTCTTGTTCTCCTCTCTCCATCAGGTGACAGTTCTTCAGCGAGCAAGGAACCCTGGGAAGCAGGAGACCTTCCCCTTCTTATTGGATGAATCTCTGAAAAATATCACTATCTACATCACAGGAACATCCATTACTTTCACACTGACCAACCCTACAGGTACCACACCATTCCCCATGCAATGTTTGCACCGTTTTAATACAATGTAAATGTTTTGTCGGGTGTCCCTTTTTCTTGCTGAGAAGGTCATTATGATACATATTTATAACTAATGATGCATACTAACAAATTCCAGGCGTGAGCCAGAACCACAATGAAGCCAGCGGTAAACTGGGGACCATACAGACAGTGGGCAATCTGAGGAGAATTCGACTCAATGCTGACAACCAGATAGGAACCTGGCAGATCAACATCAACTCCGTCCAACCATACACACTTACAATCACAGGTCAGACACTCTATATTTGTTAAGTATACATGCCCTTTCTGTACAAACGTGCTGTTAAAATTGTGTCTCCTTGCGTAGGACTTGGCACTTAATTTGCAGATTAAAGAACTAGATCAGCTTACTTGCTGAGAGTTAGATGAGAAGATTAATACCTCTCATATCTATCAGGTAAATATGAGGCTACAACAAACAGCTGGTTAGCTTAGCTTAGCATAAAGACTGGAAACAGAGCGAAACAGCTAACCTGACTTTGTCCAACGGTAGTCATCGTGAGGGAGCCCGGCGAGGTCATCCACGAAGACTTTAGGAAGTTACTATTTGCGGACAAGAAATAGTCCAACACATAACCCCCAGTAAAACCACAAATTGTCATTTGTACTTGTTTCTGTACCGATTAATGGTGGATTTTGTTACATTTGGACAGAGATAGCAGCAGAGGCTAGCAGTTTCCCCCTCTTTCCAGTCTTTGTGCTAAGCTAAGCTAATCAGATGTTGGAGGTAGCTTCATATTTACCGGACACACATGAGAGTGGTATTGATCTTCTCATGTAACTTTCGGCAAGAAAGCGAATAAGTGTACTATCCCTTTAAGGTAATCTGAGCCCATATTCACACTGACCCCTATTGTGTAACTAACTGTTTTGTAATCGGTAGTGTATTTAATATTTATTTCCACTGCTTTTTAGTCAATGCAAACCATGTAATTTAATTCTGCTTCTAAATTCAAACAAATTTTTCGGTCAAAATCCTGTTCTTAAAACAGTCAGAAGAGGCAGTTAGGCCTCATAAAAGTTCACTGAGTACTTCTTTTGATGTGTATCTGTGTTTACTGTAAGCCTGTACTTGTTTTTCCAGGCCAGAGTACTATTACCTTTATCTATGACTTTGTGGAAAGCTTCGAGGGACCTCACCCAGGTTATGCAGTACTCACTGGGCGTCCACCAGCAGGTACACTATATGTAATAAAGCAATTTTGCAGTAGCACCACCTAACCACATTAATACAGACACAAAATGATTATGTGTCATCATCAATCATAAATGTCATGGTCCTACTACATCTTTGTAATTAAGAGTTTTTATAGGACCTCTGGGATGTTTGCTAGTAAGATTTATATTGTCTAATGTAATTATATCTCATTTTTTCCTATCATGTGTCAATGTTTTAACAATATTTCCAAGCATCTGAGTTATTGTGTGATGGGTAGGCAATAATAAAACATTATTAGTCACAGTGTAATTGCTGTACACGTGTTGTCTGCGGCAGATGTCACAATGTGGGTCTCTGTGCTACAACAGCATCATCTAGTGGAGAATAAGAATGAAGTCACCTGAGTCTGCAGTTCCCCTCAGCTCTACAAAGTATTTTAGCATCTTTTAGCTTGCTGTTTTGGTTGTTATGTGTGCAGATTCCTTAGTTTGGTTCACTCACACTGCTCTCATCAGCCTTGTTTCCAGGTGCAGCAGGCAGCTGTTTTCAGAGAAAAAGGCTCTGATAAACCCACTGTAAACTACCTACCCAGCACCAAACAGCACAGTTAGCATAGTGGAGCATTTAGAAGCTAAAGAGCCAGATATCTCTCTCATGAAGTCCAAAACAGAGATAACAACAGAGTGGATACTGAACTTACATTTGTCATGTGTCCAGAAACACGACTCAGAATTCATGCTAATGTTGCTGCGTGTCTGCTTGATGTTTAAATTAGCAACTGTTTGCACTATATATATTAGCAAAATATGATATATGGTCAGATACTCTATATTTGTTAAGTATACATGCCCTTTCTGTACAAACGTGCTGTTAAAATTGTGTCTCCTTGCGTAGGACTTGGCACTTAATTTGCAGATTAAAGAACTAGATCAGCATTTATGGAAATATGCTTATTCGCTTACTTGCTGAGAGTTAGATGAGAAGATTAATACCTCTCATATCTATCAGGTAAATATGAGACTACAACAAACAGCTGGTTAGCTTAGCTTAGCATAAAGACTGGAAACAGAGCAAAAGTTTGCCATAACCCTTTTATAAGGTGATAATATATGTCAGTGTTGTGATTACAGTGTTTCCACTGCAAGTGGCCAAAAAATCAATTAATGCAGGTTTAGCTTTACTGAGCAAATTAGTCAACTATACTAACATTTTAGCATCCAGAACCAGTTCACGTATAATATAATACAATATATAAATACAATATATAAAATATAAGAAATGAAATGCTTCAAAGCCAACTTTCCTCAGGCCTAAAAAACTTCCTGTAGCTAAACTGCAAATTCCTTCAAATCAATGAGGCTGAAGGCAGGGGCCCAAAATAATCAGAACTTTTTCCTAAAACTGATGGCAAGGCCCAATCAACTACTTCAGCTTATGATGAGGTTGGGCAAATCAAACATCCTTCCACCACCCATTCCTAAAACTAACCAATGTTTACTATTAAATCAATCACTTTTTGCCTTGAAAATGTATTTTCCTCTTGTTCTTCCCCCTACCTTACTTCTTCGTTTCTCTCTTCTGGAAACCCAGGCCAGCCAGCCACCCTGATGCTCTCAGTAATGGGTAGGAGAGGTCCGTCCTCCATGACTGTTGGAGATGTTGGCCTGGTAACTGTTTCTGGTCCTCAGACTGTTAGTAATAGCACAACAACCGACATGGGTAACGGAGACGTCCTGGTGACTGTTGATGCAGTCCCTGAGGGGGAGTTTGTGGTCATTCTGAAAGGAACTGACAAAGTGTCAAACAGTGAATTTCAGAGGCAGTCTACCACCCAGATGTCCGTCTCCAAAGTGAATATCCAGGTCGGTCTCTTCACTTCCTCTTCACAACCTGTGTACCCATTCAAGCAGGTTTTGTTTGATTTAATCTAAGATGAAAGAACATTAAGACTTTTGCAGAATACTTTGAACTTTCTAGGGGTATAAAACAATATCACTCTTCTTCACCTGTTTTGTTCCCTTCTTCTCTTCTCTTCCATTTCCCTCTAGGCTGTGGTAGACAGCAGTGTGGAGCCAGGAGAACCCTTCACATTCCCCTTCAGTGTCATGACCCAGGGCCCTGGTGGTCAATACTCCATGAGTGCCAGAAATGACAAAGACTTCTCCATGTCCTACCCAACCAGGTGAGGGGAAGCAGCTAAAAACAATTCCAATGTTAAATATCCTTATCAATACTGACACGTCTCTAAATCTAAAGTACCCATTCGTGCGGTCTGAAGCTTAAGGCAAAGTTACATCTGGGTGGAGTAACAAATGCAACCCCACCCACCAGTTGGAGTAAAGGTTAAGTGCAGGCTTAAGGAGCCAGTATACTCTGTCAGAACTGCTTGTCAGGTGGTCAAATAGCTTCGGAACCCCCCCCCACCTTTCCGACATCGGTGTCCGACAATTTCTGTAACTCTCCGAAACCGACAACATTCACCCCCACTTCACGCTTGGCCTGCTGTGTGGAGCTGAGACAAAAAGCAGGGATTTTTTTTTTTATATATGCGTGTATATATATATATATATATATATATATATATAGGCCTACATGTGTATATATGCGCTATGAAATTTGGTACTGATACACATGGTGCCCTGAAGATGAATCCGAATAACTTTGGTGATCCCCTGACTGCCTGTTACGCCACCAGCACGTCAAAGTTTTCACTTATCCAGTAAAATATCTCAACATCTACTAGATGGATTGGTACAAACATTCATGGTTCCCGGAAAATGAATGCTCTAGCGCCACCGTGAAATTGATATTTGTTGCTTTGAGTGAAATGTGTCGACTATTGGATGGATTTCCATCAAATTTGGCATAAATATACCCGTCCCCCACAGAATAAATTATCACTTAGGTTATCCCTTAACTTTTC
Source organism: Maccullochella peelii (assembly GCA_002120245.1). NCBI lineage: Eukaryota > Metazoa > Chordata > Actinopteri > Centrarchiformes > Percichthyidae > Maccullochella > Maccullochella peelii. Next base: position 80,441 of record LKNJ01001404.1, on the reverse strand, counting down.
ATCTAGCGCCATCACCAGGTCAAAATTTGTCCAATACTTTGGTTCCTGATTAAATACTTGCAAAACCAATGACATTGCCATTGGCTGCACTTTGTGTTTAATACTTATTAGCAAATGTCAGCATGGTGCAAATGAACATGGTAAAAATACAGTATATACCTGCTTAGAATTAGCATGTTAGCACTGTCACTGTTAGCATGGCATTAGCATTTAGCTCTGTGAAAGTACACTCTCAGAGCTGCTAGCATGGCTGTAGACGCTTATTAGTCTTGTTAATATTTCAATCAAAATCAAATGTGTAGATTATTAACAGTAATAGTGTAATCATAAAGTGTATGTTTCTCTCTTCTCTTTACAGCCTCACCTTGACAACTGGACAATATACTAATGCTACTCTGACCATTACGCCACCTGCCAGCACATCATCTGGCACTGATGTCACTCTGACTATGGAAGCCAAGTCATCCAGTGGTGTTGACTCCAATTACGCCGTTTTGAGATTATCCGTTGTTACCAAGGTAACCAGACACATCCTGGATTACACAGTTGGAAAGAGTGAAATAAATAAACACAAAAGTTTTCGAATTTAGCCACAAAGATGGCTATTACATATGCACTTCTTCAAAAGTTATACAAGTATCCTACAGATCTAAATTGCCCTTTGCTGTGATTCATGCATACATTATCCACCTTTCTTTTCCTGTTGTCTGACCAGATTACAGATTTCGTTCCGCCTTTGTGTGAAGTGGTTAGTGTGCTGGCTGGTGATTGCCCTCAAGACGTGTCTGAGTGTGGACCTTTCCGGTGGGAGCTCCTGGCCAAGCTTACTGACGGAAACGGCACTGGGATAGAGAGCATTTCCCTGCGTCAGGGCAATGGAAACCTCTCAACCACCGCCCTGAGTGATCCCATCATTCAGGCGAACTACACAGCCTCCTGCTGCTCACAGATTGTTGAGTTCGTAGCTATAGATAAAGTTGGCAATGTGGGCAAGTGCTATCATTCCATTGTACGTTCTGCTGGCCCTCCTGCTTTAATTCTGTCGCTGCCACTGTGGTTGTGCCTGCTGGTATCTGCTGGACATTGGCTTTGAAGGGCTTAGGTTAGGTTGCTCATTATCTTGTCTGTACTCTGGAACAGGTATTATATACACCGATTCGAAATTATTTAAAATAATGTGCCCAACTATGGAGTGAAAGTTTCCACTGGTGAAGGTCATCTTATGCTCAGATATCCTGCTTTAATAAAATGTGAGCACTAATTAGGAAATGGATGATGAATGTATACTTTATATGTAAATTGTTGGAAATCTTTGGTTGTCTGCACACCTGATCTGTGGCAGCAGAGAACCATTTTTACCCATTAAAATGCACAATATCATGCCTGTAACTCTTCTTGTGAGGTGCTGGAAGAGTATGGAGTCATAGCAGTGCCATAAAAAAGAATAAATCTGGAAAAGAATAAGACAATAAATGTGGAGAGAAATAAATAAATGTAGATATATATAAAGAAATAATTATTTTGCTTTTTTTTTTTTAACACCACATTGACTGCAGGACACTTTTCTACACTGATTTTTAATCGCAGCTGTATTGCAAGTCTAGTAAGTTTTCATTAAAATTGTGAAATATTAGCATACATGCTTGTACTTGTGTCACAGTAAATATATCTTGAGCAATGAATTGTGAAAAAAGTACTTTTTCATTATATAGGTTTTAAAATAATTTAATTTATCTGAAATCTCAATGTTCTTACTGAAGAAAATGACAAAATTGACCTACATTTGCATATGGCACAAACATATCAAATGTTTCCTGATGAAGGGGGTTAGTTGGACAACTCCAAATTTCAAATCAAGTTTCCTCAAATGACAGGACCAAGAAAATAAACATCTTGATTTGATAGCAATCAAATCAATGTAAATTCAGAATATGTACAATTTCTTAAATACATTTTAGAATAATAAAAAAAAACCTTCAGAAAAAGACTAGATGCAATGATAAAATATGACATGGTTGAATTTCAGCTTAACTCAAGCTTTCATATGCTTAACTCTGTAATTGACAATGCAAAGCAACGTCAAGACGATGAACGGATTTGTTCAAGGGGGCATCGACTGAAGCCAAGGCGTGTCTGCTCAAATTGAAAATACCTCAACTTCAATGACACATTTGTGCTTGTGCGGTTACATTCATTGGCTTTTCGGGGATTAAACAGACTGCAAAAACATTCCAAAGGTCAAATTCTTGCAAGTTGAAAATTCGCTTCATGTCTAGTGTGAATGCACCGTTATAATCCTTGTTTGAGGTGGTGAAAGTATTGCACAAGCAGTACAATTAACCCTTATTGCCATTTTTGTACCAACAGCAGTGGAAAGCAATGTAATGAAAAAAAACTATACAAATAAAGTATACAAATTGACATTTTTACAGTTAAATACTTACAATCATTTTTCATACATTTACTGTATGTTTCAAAAACACACTAACAGCTGTCAAAATGATTTATTTTCAGTTACACCTTGTGGAAACACTAGAAAATAATTTTTCAAGCGATATCACAACGGAAAGAGATTTTAACATCTGCTAACGATATTCTAAAATATTTTGACATTTTTGGGAAATAGGCTTGTTTGTTTACTTACACTGCCGTTCTGTGGAACAGGGTGGCATATTGGATGTCAATCTCTCATGGGATTTTATGTACATTTTTAACATGCTTTTTCAGGTGGCCTGACTGTGTGAAGTTCTTGGGGCAGTGCGGGCAGGAATGTGGTTTCTCCCCTGTGTGTATATACTTGTGCCTTTTCAGGTTATTGAAGTCTAAAAATCCTTTCCCACAGAATGGGCACCAGTGTCTCTTCTCCCCATTATGCCACCTTAAATGCACATTTAGTTCTACCCTCCTTGCAAATTGTTTTTCACAGAGGTTGCAATGGAATGGTTTCTCTCCAGTGTGGATCCGTATGTGGGCTTCCACATCTCGTTTTGTGAAGAATCCCTTGTCACAGGTCTGGCAGACAAAAGGTTTAATCCTGCCATGCACCATCTGGAGGTGTTTGGTGAGGCCAAAACGGTAGACAAAGCCCTTTCCGCACTGTTGGCAGATATGGATCCTACCATTGCGGTGCACCCGGCCATGCCGTTTAAGACCCTTGGAGTCTGGGAAGCGCTTACCGCAAAGCGTGCATGAGAAAGGTCTGCGACCTGTGTGGAGACTAACGTGGCTTTCCAGTGCAGCACTGCTGCTGAGAACACGACCGCATTCCCCACACTGGTTCTTGAGCAGACGCCTACCAATCACTGATAAAGGCTGTAGTGGTGATACGATAGGTGGTCCTTTGACAGGTATGGGATGGAGAGAAACACTGGGCGGGTAAACTGCTGTATGATTCTGGGATCTTGTCTCTTTCTTTAAGGGTAAGAGCGATGACCTCTTCCCCCCTGCTGGAGGTGTTTTACTGGCATTCATTCTAGGAGGAGTCCACACAGCCGTACAATTTCTCACAGCCTCACAGCTAGCACTGCTCTCTGCCAACTGGCTTGTTTTAGCTTTATTCTGCAATTTTGATTGGTTAGATTTTTTTATTTTAGCTATGGTTTTGGCTTTTGCTGCTTTAGCTAACGTCTTAGCATTCACCACTCTCAAATTACTTTTCGCACCAGTACCATCTTGAATTAATCTGGGTTTCTTAGCAGGAGTGGATTCCCCAGTGTTTCTAGGACTGAGACCATCTTTAGCCAATTTAGGCCACTTAACAATTAGGTTACTAGTTTCACTCCTACTGTTTTTAGTACTAGCACCATCTGTAGTTATGCTACATCTCCTAGGACTGAATGAATTGGATTCCCTTTTAATCGGTCTTGTGCTAGAATCATCTTTAGGTAACGTACAGCTCCTACGGATGAATGAAGTTGAGTCATTTGTAGACATAGTGGCATTTTTACTTAAACTAGACGTCCTAGAACTAACAGAAGTACACCGAGTCTTTTTAGGACTTGCACCATCTCTACTCAAACTAGTCCTCTTAGGTCTCAAAGTGGTTTTAGTATTGTTAGGGCTACCATCAGTTTTTGTACTTTTTGGGCTAGCACGAGCCCTAGTTGAACTAGTCCTCCTAGGGCGCACAAAAGTGTTTTTGGTCTTTTTAGAGCTAGCACTTTCTTTAATTGAGCGAGACCTCCTAGCACTCACAGAAGTGGATTTTTTATTGTTGGAGCCCATCTCATCTCTACCTGAACTAGACCTCCTAGGACTCAAAGGAGTGGATTCACTATTAGCCTTAGACCTCCTAGAACTGACATAAGTTGGTTCACTAACAGTCCTCTTGGGTCTAACACCATCTTTACATAGCCCAGATGTCGTAGGACTAATGTGAGTGGGGTCATTAGTTGTTCGTTTCAGATATGTAACATCTTCCACTGCTCCTGGGTTTTTTGAGCCAACGGGAATAGGTTCCCTAGATGTGTTTTTATCATTTGGACTGTCATTCTCTAATCCAGGTTTCTTAGGGCTTAGAGCGCGACTCTCTGTTTCTGTGCATGGTTCTGGATTTGTTTCAGTTCTTCTAGCTGGAAAGTGGGTTTTGAGGTGACTTCGGAGTTGAGCCATAAGGGACTTTTTCTTGTCACTGGTGCTGGTCTCTGCACACGAAGCTCTGGCATCTACAGAGTCATTAGAAGAGGCCTATAACACAAAGGAAAGAAGAAGAATAAATGTTGCAAGAGATACATGCAGAGCAATCACAACTCTTTGCAGGAATTCTAGTTAAATATGAGAAGAAACAAACATTCATGTGTACGTTCTATTTACACAACATAAGTATATAATTTGACACATTCCAGACTCTCTCACTCAGCTTCAATATAGCTTCCATAAACGTTAAAATTTTACATCACACAAAAAGTGGTTAAATGCCTAGCTACTGGGGTGTCATCTTGATCGCCCCCTGGTGGCTGGCTGCAGTATAGGCTATAAACCCCACCCCCTTCATGTTAGTGGATAGGACATGGGTCAAACTGAAAAATCAAAGTACACGTCAAATAAAATTTGCCTCTCATTTTAGGTAGTTATCACGCCAGTGTATATTCAAGATGAGTTTGGTTTTAGTTCGTTTTTTGATGCTATAAAAAGGGGGTGTGACGTCATGATTGACAACTTGTGGTGTGCTTGCGATTGGTTCAAGCAGGTGTATGGGCTGGAGCTTGATACCACAGCTCCACCACAAATGACTACTGCGCAGACTCTGGCCCCAAATGACATCACCAACACAAGGTAGCAAAGCCCTTATCCGGGATATTTTGGCTTCATTTTTATACAGTGGGAGGAAGTGGAGACACATCGTCCATCTTTATATACAGTCTATGGTTCCTATTAAAAAGGTGAAACAATCAATACATCACCGTCCTTGTTCATCATTCTTCCTTAAGGTACCCACTACAGGCTGCCTGAATGTATAGTAAACAGCACAAATATTGCTTTATCCCCACAGCATGAGTGTACTACATTACCTTTTTTGGGTCTTGCACAACAGGTGACACTGCCAGCTTTGCCAGGAACTGGGCTTTAGTCATCTGCAAATGAGGGTCAGATATGTCCTTGGGTGTGATGGAGGCTAGATGTATGACTGCAGCTGATTGGTTCTCTTCTATAGGTGGGTCATTAGGTAATGCACATTGTTGCACTGCAGTGCTGATTATTGCCTTGTCCAAATTAGAAGCGAGTTCACTAGCTGTACCAGATACAGCTGAAGGCTCAATCCTGTTGATGGCTATTGTTGAGACTGGTGCTGACACCTTGGATAGTGTAGATGGCTGCACATACTCGCTGTTGGGTGACTCTTCCAACGTGGTGCAGTTTTCAGAGGATAATGATGCTTTCCCATGATTATCATTTGGCTCTTCTGACATACGAGAGGTATTTACAGACACAGCAACAGAAGTTTCTTTCAAATTGGGACAAATGTCAGTGGATAACACAAGTGTCTCTGATGGCTGTGTTGACATGACCACAGATGATGGTTTCTCATGTGCGGTATCTTCTTTCAAAATGGATTCCGTTTCAGAAGATCCATTTGTGGGCAGTTTCGAGACCAAGACTGATACTTCGGTTGCCAATGGAAATCGGAGTCTGGTTAATCTGACCACAGCAGATTGGTCAAAAGTTGGTGGTACCACTGGAGACATGGAGGTTGGCACTAGCCCAACTGACATGTTGGAACAGGTTTCTGTAGGTGCATTTACTGTTTCAGAAACAGAAGCAGTTTGTTTGGTAGATTCCAAGATGTCAGATGTATTAAGCCTCCTTTGAGACAATATTGTGGCCACTTCATCTAAAGCGGTTTGTGTATCCACAGAAACGCTCAACTCCTGCGATGAAGAAATCAACTGAGATGATGTCACTGTAACAGGAGCAGCTGATTTGGCCAACTCCTGCTTTGATGCCAGAACAATGGTCTGTGGTTGATGTTTCCTTGATGCCACAGCTGACACCTGTCTTGGAATTATAATGGTTATTTTTGGGTGTGGTAGAGTCCCAGACTTTGGGTCTGTTGAGTTGCCGGTCGTCTGTGAAGTGACAACAGGAAGTGATTTCCTGGACTTAACATACATCGTTTTCTGAGTAATATTGGAAAGATAAGGTTTTCCGAGAGGTACATTTGCAGCTGTAGAGCCTGGAAGTATACTATTATTCTGTGCAGCAACTGTTGACACAACTGTAGAAAGCTGAGTTGGAGACTGTGCTGCAATTTTAGGAGACATTAACGAGGATACTGATCTTGACACGACAATTATTTTATGAGGTACTGCGTTTCCCGGTTTACTGGGTGTTACCAATGTTTTTGGAGGATGCCGCTGAAGTGACTGCACACTAGTTTGAGTTGCAGCAGTTGATGGAGATGTGGAAGTATTGGATAGAGTGACCATATGATGCGATTTTGGTGTGACAACTTTAATGTGGGCCAGAGCTTCATTGGTTGGAGCAACAACTGTAGTGTGAGGAGCGGCACTACGTTTCCCTATTGTCGATTGTGTTGTTGTGAACAGCTCTGTTCTGGGTAGCTTGCCTGCAGCCTCAGGAGTTTCAATAGAAAGTGGCGGTGTCTGTGGCTCAGGTGAGACATCGTCCACAGTTTGTAAGACACCCACACTGGGAGCACACTGGGTTTGGGGTGGTGCTGCCATTCTTCGTGGAGAGGAGAATGTATTTTCTGCCGTTGACTGATTCATGGCTTCAACTAATAGCATTGCATCCTGGAGAGTTACAGAGGTGCGGCGTTCTCTGGGCTGAACTGACTCATCTTGCGGAGTGTTTAGTATTTCAGTTACAGACGACACTTCAGTGGATGGAGCCTGAATTGCCCATTCTTCCATTTCCATGGAAGGTTGTGGACATTCAGATGGTTTTTCCTTTTCAGATGAACATCTTCTACTCAAAGATGCAACTGAAACAGCAAGAGAACCAACCTTACTGTTATCCACGCCAGACTCTTTAGGCTGAGCTGGAAATACCTGTGGAGACTTGAATGAAGTGATATTCACAGTACCAACTGAATCAGAGACCACAACTTTTTCCACTCTTATTGTAGGGGCATTTTTAACTTCTTTTAACTCTATTGGAATATCAGAGGATGGTGACTGATGTATTTTTTTCACTGACTGTTGCAGATGTTTTGCTTTCTTTGGTGGCCGTCCTCTTCTGCGTCGTACTACCAAATCAGGCAGGGAATTAGCCTCACCTTTCGCCAGGCCATTTTTTAATTCATCACATGCTTCTCCTTTGTTGTTCGGCATGGGTTGTACCAACTGTTCCTCTGTAGATTGCACATCTGCAGATTGTTTTCCCTCCCTTTGACATTGTTGGGGGACCACTGACGGCTGCTCTTTTTCAAGGGGTTCAACCTCTGATTGATGCTGAGCAACCACCAGTGGGTGTTCAGATGTTTTGAGTTCCCCTTGTGCCCCAATTTCTGATATCTTCTGACTGACCTCAGACTCTTCTTCCATGTCATCTTTTATTGCAGCGAGTGAGATGACTAATGAATGCTCTAGTTCAGGTGATTGGTTCTGGGCTCCTTGTAAACAGCTATCCATTACCAAAGAGGGTAGTTCCAGGGCCACTTGGGTCTCTACATCTTTTTGAGGCAAGGGTAATTCTCCAGTTGAACATTCCTGGTTAATGAAAGGCCCTTCAGTTTCAATTCCACAAGCAGAGGCCCGTGGCGAACCTAGGCACAGCAGTGATGGAGACATCACAGAGGAAATATGAGAAGAAATAAAAAAGGTGAGAATGGTAAGTAGTAAACCTTTCCAAATTTTGTTTGACTTTATTAAATTATCAAACTTTAGTTGGAATATGAAAGTCAGTTATAATTCCTCACCTGCTTTTTCATTCAAGACTTGCCCGCAGACCACAGTGGGCTCAACTTCCCCTTGCTTCAAGACAGACTGCGGAGAAGAATCATGCAAAGGGATGACAAAACTTTTTCGGGAAGACATAAATGGGAAAATAAATGTGTTTGCTGCCAAGATACACACGCACCTCCTGTTTGACAAGTATAAATGCCATTTGAGAATTTCCCTCTCCATGTGTCTCCTGCAAAGCGTACTCCATCTCCTCATAACCACATTGTTGCTCTTGGTTTTGCAATGATGGGTGCCTCAATAGCTCACATTGTTCCACCAGCATTGTGTGTAGAGGAACAAGGTCTGTAAACATAAACACACAAAAAAACAGGACAACTGGTGATTTTTAAGACTACGGTCCTAAAAAAAAGGATTATAATTAAAAATTCCAAATCCTGTCTGATCATACTCCTGGTAAATACATTGCAAAGAAGCCTGCTAATCTACAAAGAACTGGCTTGCCTGATCTCCTCTCCTCTGGCTTAAGTAGAGTCGAAGGGCTCAGACAGCAAAGGCCAGGAGTCAGATGTATAAAGAATTCATATGCACAACAAAACATGCATACACCATTTCCCACACAAAAACTGTTGTTTCTAAAAACAAGTGCAGTTAGATAGTATGAATAAGGGTTTTCCACAGGTTGAGAATTTACTTGTGGTGGGGGGTGACGCGGCATGTGACGGCGCACACGTTCTGTAATAAATTAGTCAACCAATGGTTTATAAATAACTCAGAGACCTAATGTTAGTTAGCTGTTGTGTTAGCTAGCTAGCTAACTTATAAATACATCACTTTTCACTGAATGTACAATTCAGTATAACTAGCTAGCCAGTCCAACTACCCTCTTAAGTTAAAATAAGATGTGTAACGTTAACACGTTAAATATGATTTAAATTGTTTTCAAATTCACGGTTGGTATATACCTTAGTCAGCAGCCCTATTCAAGTCATAACTGTGCTGCTATTGAAGAGCAGCCGGTGTAGAGGATATACTCTCTACATGGCTGCGTCACATTAACTAACCAAGCATATGGGTTTCAATAAATTCAAACCATTTTCCCCAAACTTGTCCACAGACAACCGGGAGTCCTTGTGATTTTGATCAGGCTGGCAAAGCTGATCAATAAATCAAATGAATGTGATCAATTTGAAATGTATGTTTAAATTCATGTTTAAAATGTCTACATCATGAAAATCTACTAAAACATTATTTTTCCTTTAAATGTTCTGTTACGAAACGGGTGAGGCAAACTGCCTCACAAAAATGGGTCCAAATATCATTCATATATATATATATATATATATATAAGATTTCCCCACACATTAAATCGTTCCTTTGGACATAAAGGCAGTCTGAGGTCAACTCAAGACATAATACACATTACAGACAAACAATGTCACATATGGGGTTATATGCAATATTGTGATACATATTAACATACACACACACACACACACCCCCCATGGAATATTATGGAAGACTGAGATGAAACAATTTAAAACAAGGTGCAACTTTTAACACAAACAGCTGTACAGCAACAGCAGCACCGTTAGATCCAGCCCCACTAGTATCACACAAGAGTTTTTGATATAGCAATTCCTTGAAATGTTTCTTGCCTCCTTCATTAAGAGATTGCAAACTATTTTCATTGTCACCTATTTCAGTTCTACATTATGTGACTTCACTACACGTTAACACGGAATACATCTTAAATTACAGTATTAAATCTAAGACATACAATTAAATTAAGGAGTCAAAATGGAAAGAATGTACAATGTGAAGCCATCTTGTTTATGACACCATTTATCAACAGTTTAGTACTGTATAAAACCATAATATCAAATCCTGAAATTGTTGTTGGAGCATACCGTTACTAACCTCACCATTAGCCAAGATAGCATTGTATGGTTTCCCTCCTGTTTGGGATCCCACGCTTTAGACAAGACTAAGCTAGCTAGGCTAAGCTACTGATACAGCAATAGACAGGAGCTGCTATAGGCATCCCATATAACATGGCTGCACTCATAATTTGGGCTAAAACATCACATAGCATTATCAGACACTTATATTGGTTGACATTACTAAGCTTATGGGGGGTAAGAGGCATCACAACTCACCACATTGAACAGCGGTGTCACGTTTCTCGGAGCCGTCGCTTCGCCCTGGAAGAGGCTCACTGTCTCTGGTGGCAACAGTCGGTTGGCTTCTCGCATTCTCAAATTGGCTGCATCTTGTTTTGAGGTCCTCGTTCTCCTTCTTGATTTTGGATATCTCTGCCTTCAGCTCGTCGACCATAATTTCGAAAAGTTTCGTGGTCTCTGCGACAGCACTCTTGAGCATGCTCTCCATGACTGAGGCGTACTTCGTCTGAAAATCGTCCGCTGACATTTTGGTGACTATGAGTTACAGTTCGGCCGAGTTTCGATATGAATCCACTTTTGACAGTACATTTATTGTAAGTTGATTAACAACATGATATTAGGAGCTGCCTCAACATGGCTCCTTCCCATCTGCTTTGTGTGACGCACATCGACTGAAGGAGGGAGTTGGAGCAAAATATCCGGTAATCCACTTAAATCCAAAACTGTGTTTTGTAGATATTCAATTTGTAAAGAAACGATAAACTGGCACATGCGTTTGTAAGTATTTACCATCAATGCTGTATGTGCCGTTCTTGACCAAGAAGCGTCATTCTTTAACAAACATCCATAAGTCTGAAACGACTGTCCCTTACTCTTATTCGACTTTTAATGGCGATTGGCAACCAGTTTATATGCACATCACCGCCACCTACTGGTGTGGAGCAATAGATTGCCAGAAAAAAACACCAACTAAATTCTCTCAGTTATTCCGGTTAATTAATTATAAGATTGCGTACTTTCCACGATGTCTTTCCTAGCAGATTCCCCAATGTAATATTGTGTTTTCCATCATTTAGTACTGATATTAATTCCCTTCGTTCTTCATCATACCTGTGCTGTGCAATCTATCAGTAGTCCATAGATGTATTGATGTATGGTCTTATTGTGCATCCAAGGCATAGTCCAGTAGGGTTGCTTGGAGTGTTTGATTTAAACCTGTATGTCTTTGGGCTCCCGCTCCGTATTCCACCAGCGCCTACATGTTTTGGAAAACTGTAAAGATGTCTTCTTGTATCACTTAAGTCCCAGTATTCCTGTCAGGTTTTGCGCATTTAATCCTTTATCTTAATTTAACGGTACTTGTATGTCGTTGTAATGATTGTTTAGCCAATGTCTACCTTCTCATTTCCTTCCACCCCGACATGAGCAAGACATATCCGGCCTGCATGACGAGTTTTTTAAGATTTTTTAAGATTGTCCCAACTCACGACCTGTACTTTAAATCACGGAAGTACTGTTGTTTACGGAATCAAGAGGAAATACGATAGCTAACCGAAAACAATTTGTAACGTTAGATTACAGCTAAGCAGTTGAATTACTTTTGCTACCAAACCCATCTTGCACTAAACATAAACTCTATGCACGTTATGGCAATTTTCTGTTACCGATAATTGCTTATCTCATATTGGTCGGAATCTGTAACGTCAACTCTGAATCAAAAGTAGCGCAGCAAGCTAGCTAGCTAACATTGACATTACAAGCGACTCTTCAGTTTAACATTAAGTTTGGTGTGATTGAAGTAACCAAACGGTAAATGTGGACCAACCTACGCCTACAGCCTGTTTAACGTAGCCTCTACTGTAAACCGAATTTAGAGAGACCGCCGTTAGCTGTGCAGGGACAAATGCCTCTCTACTCCAGTCTTTGAAGTGCCAGTCGAAAGTTGCCTTTTATTCAGTTCATTGACAAAAGACTGTCCGGAGTTATCACACGTTGTTGGTATAATGGCCGAGACTATAGTAACGTTTCAGTCGCAACTTTCTGGTGTCATGGAAACGGTCTTCAAAGCTGCCATGTATGAGATTACCCGGCTGGTTGAGGACAGTTTTTTGGAAGAGGTAACACGGTGCAGGGACCAGGTCGAGTCCCTGAAGAGGCGACTAAAGTGGTCGGAGAGTCGACGTAAAGAAAGAGAGGGCGACAGGAGGGGGAGATGTATTGACTGCGGAAGAGTCGGGGTGCCCGGTGAGGAAGAACCCATAATGACAGGTGAGTCTGTCCGGTGTTACTCATCTATATTCAGCCACTGTTAATTCCCAATATTAATTTAGTCATACGTGTGACTATATGTACACCTGCTTCTTTATGAATTACATTACCAAATTCACTTGATTACCTGGCTGAGCTGAAAAAGTAGGAAATCATAGGTGACGGGGTCCTAGAGAATCATCTTTTAGTAATCATACATGTGGGGGAAAAATAAAGTGGATTAATATTAGATTAAGTCAACAAAGGTGCTCTGCAACAGCTTTAAAGCTGCCCCAATCAATAATTTTATATAAACAACGAATCAAATTACTGTGTGTATTGTGAAGGTGTTGCTCTTAGTGACAAACCCACTACTACAGTATAAAGCTCCGTAGAGCTGAGGGGAGCCTTTTCACATAACACATAGTCATTTGATCCATAGTTATTATAAAAATATTGATTGTAGCTGTTGTGAGATATATATATATATATATATAT